>SNQJ01S0002080.1:49733-67913 GCA_010110895.2 Picea sitchensis
CTCAAATTTTGTAAGTTGACTCATTTTAAGTAATAAAGAGAATGCTTTTCCCATCCCAATTCATGAACTTTTTATGGTTTGATTAGTTTATGTTTGATTTCTAACCCGTTAGTACATAAGTAGTATGCATGCATAGTTTTTGCTCGTCTTGAATGCAGGTCAGCTTGGGAAGGAGCATTGCGAACAAGTAATCAAGCACAATGGAGGATCGACATCAAACGCCGGTAATGAGGTAGGTTGATCTTTCCATGCATTTACTAAGAAAAGGGGATTTAAATCTAGGGATGAAGGTAGAAAGTAATTTTTATTCGGTCATATCTGCATGCAAAGTATGAACTCTATTTGCTAGTCCGTAGGGTGTTTTTCCCCGACAACACTATCCAAACAAAGAACCACAAAGTAAATATTGGTCTTAAAATTGATGTAATTTACATAGTATAAAGATGTCCAAGTTCATATGGCCACCATCACCAACATTTTCTCCATATCCACACCATTCACCATCACTCTGATACCACATCCACTGCTTGTCCTCCATTTTTATGATAATTTTGTTTCTCTGTTTGAAATCAATCTATGGTAGTTTCCAAAGTGTCCCTCCACAAGAACCAACACCTACACAAAAGAAACAATGTCACAGAAATCTATAAGCATAGTATCACAAGTTAGTCACCTTGTTTGCATGAGGACATGCAAATCCTTGGGTTTGGGGGTGTGTTGGGATCTAGTTTTGTCATATTTTCCACCATACAAATACACTCATCATTACACCTTCTCCATGCATTTCATCCATAATATATCCCTAATTACACCATAAACCTCCATTATCTCTTGTTATTCATCATATGTGGTTAATACATAATTTTCCATACTTTTAGTGATTAAAAGGATGATTATACAATAGTTTTGTTGATGATGGTTTAATCCTATGTTTATATGTCCAAACAATATGTTCCCACACTAGAATTCATCTGGTACTTGTACTAGAGGTCATCCAGTACTCACACTCCAAGTCATCCGGTACTAGAAGGTTCTACAGTCATCTGGTACCTACACAGTCATCTGGTACTCACACTCCATGTCATCCGGTACCCACACTCCATGTCATATGGTACTCACACTCCATATCATAATATACTTTCAATTCATCTCATCTAGTACTAGAATGTTCCATAAACCATTCGAGACCAGAATGCTCGAGGTCATCCGGTACAAGCATCAACAATCATCAGGTACTGGATTATGGTCGAAAAATTGGCATGCTTCTAGAGGAAAATCGGGGACATGGGTTTTGTCCTAAACGAAGTCTACATGAAAAAAAATGGGTCAGAATTCACCCATCTCACACGTGTGTACCTCCATCTTAGGGGGAATGATTCTACAAAAATTAGTAAAAATCTCAAACTACCAAATTGCGCCTCGATTTCCATGCAGCTGGTATCATATCTAGAAATTCTAAGATATGGGTTTTGTCTATAATGTGGAAAATTGAGTAAAATAAGGGCAATTTTTCAAAATTCGAATTATTTTGGAATATATGGGTGGATCCCTAACTCTAATCGACCCAAATTACAATAAAACCCAGATTTTTGTGATTTTATTCCAAAAATGTAAAATTTGAAATATGAACAATGGGATCCAATCCCATCCACTCCTCAATGATTCTTCATGTATAAATAAGCCTCATAGAGCTGTGATAAAGAGCCATTAGTTTCATCAAGATTTTGTAAATGAGAGATTTATTCTTGTGAGAAAGCTTTAAGGAGTTGTTAGCCATGTAAAAACATATTTTTTGATCTTAATGAAGAATTGATTGTTGTTGCCACATCAAGCATCCTTCTAGCTTGATCTAAGTACTTCTTATCAGCAGTGACCTCATGGGAAGGGCCCCTTAGTGAGGGTAAGTGTTTCCATACTGTATTTATTTTGTACATTAGTATTGTGTTGTTTGTTTACATGCAATTCAATTTTGGTATTGATTATTAATTGGATGCATTTCAATTCTATCATTTATATTAGTTTTGGTAAATAAAACTCATATTTCATTTTACCCTTCATTTGTGTGCACCAATCCCATAGATATATGTTATTTGCATTAATTGTTCCCAATACTCTGTTTTTTGCAATTCATTCTCATTGCATTTCAATTCATTTCCGAACCTTCTTCCCATATGTGCATCTTATCTTTTCTTCAGAAATTGATTGGGATAATACTCCTGAAGATCACATTCATATGATCAACTTTCATATTCATTGCCACCCATTTTAATTAACAAACACATGCCTTTTACATCTGCTATACTCATCTAGATTCAGTTCATACACAAAGATCATTTGTAGAAGGTATTGTTCGCCCTCCAATTCTTCTTGCAATTCTTTCCAAAAACACTCTGCCACACCCATGAATTTTGTCCACATATTCGCCCTTTGTTTCAAATCTAATTCATTCCATCATATGCATATACCCATCATGCATTAGATCTATTTCATTACATAATGATATCTCCATTCCATCTCATTTCAGTTTTTCTATTGTTTATTTCTTCAGAGATTGATTAATTCATTAAGACCTTATCATATACACAATCTTTTGAATGCAAAAAATAAACAAGTATCACTCTTTATTCATTATTTTCTGCCTAAAACTTAGTTAGATTCAAAAGGAATTGTTCTTTGTATGCAAGTCTTTCAGAGAAGAAAATGCATAAGCTTGTATTCTCATTCATTTCTTCTAAATGCCCATTGTATTAAATATCCATTACTTGTGTGCATTTGATTCACTCATTATTTCTTTATGAATGGTGTATACACTTAAAAGGGTGATTTTGAGTCTAAGTGAATCTTAGGTGTTGATTGAGTTTGATGATTTTGAGTTTCCCGCACTTAGTTTTTATTTCCTGTACCTTTGGATTCCTTGCACTTTAATTCACATAGCTTCAATCACCGACAGACAGATTAGAAGTCTAACTCATGAGATATGGCCTTCCCACATTGGAATTCTTCCCAAGGTGTTAGTTCATTTCCTGTCATTTGAATTCATTTTTGTTTGCTTGTTTATTTTATTGCATTTATGTGTGGATCCACTATAGGAAATAATCATTGAAGGACAAAAAACTTAAGTAAGCTACTCACGATTAATCACACGAACATCACCCTGAGTGCATGAAAGATTGTGATCCAAGCCTTTATAGCACTAAGTTATGCCTACGTCCCAGTGATGAATCCTTAGTGTTAATTTCATGCAGTGTAGGTTTGAAGATTGTTTTACCAGCTTTAGATTAGTCTAGACTAGGCTCTGATCTTGCGTTTCCTGCGCCTACACCTTGATGCTTACGAGCCCCGGTTGATACTTTAATGTGGGAATTAATAGTACATATATTTAGCCCCACATAGGGCTTAGAAAAATGTTGCATCCCAAATGAAAGGTAACTCAAGGATGCAATAAAAAAGGAACCCATGGAAATGAGACCATACGGGACCCTTTCATGTCAATGACCCCATTCCCAAAAGTCTCTCCCTCATCCACCTCATATTCATTACATGGTATAGATAGGGTTCACCTAGGAAACACTGCTCTACTTGGGAAATTGGCTTACCCAATAGGACATTTTGATAACCCTCCCATATCTAAATTTGGTACATTTCATAAAGCCTTTGAGCATGTGTTTAATTTGAAAGAGGGGATATAATGTGCTCGTTTGGGTGGCCCTTGTATTAAGATTGATTTACTTGGCATGATTCATATGACTTATGGACCCTTGGAGGGAATACCTTATTGTTCTTGGAAATATCTTGCTTGATGGCATCATTCATGGAGGTACTAAGGCACTTTGGATCTCCATAGGGATGTGAAATCCCACACGTTGGACATTGAGCCCCGCAAAAGGGAGGATAAAATAATGAACGTTGTATACATGGTGATGTCATTATCCCATGAAAGAGGCCTAGGATGATGAAACTTGCATGACATCACCCTTCTATGTTAGAACATTGCACTCTTGAAGCATGATGTCAAGCTTTGGGAGCTTGATTTGGCATGGGTTTTGTACTTGATGGAGTTGTGGGATATTTACCCCACAATTTTGGGCTAGTGGGATGATCTGGAACCATGGGAGATGATGCGCTAGACTTTGGATGCTATCTCACCCAATGATCACCCTTGAAGAAGACATTGGGGACTTCATTCACTTTATTTTGTTATTTTGGTCATTTTTTAGCATATGTGGACAAAAATCAAATGAATTGGGTAAAAGTCAATTTAAGGACATTATGTTTGACCTAGAATCAAGGATTTGGTTGTAAATTAGACCAAACTAAGACTTGGGTTTCCTCTATAAATAAGAGGCAAGTATTTTTCATTTTTCATAATTCATAACTTGAGGCATTACTCTCTCTCTCTCTCTCTCTCTCTAAAATTTTGGCCCTCTCTCTTGTGCATGCAACTCATCCTTTTGGGGGAATTTTCAAGCGGTTTATCTTAGAGATGGATCTTTTCACTTTTAGAGGATGGTTTGTGACCTAGGATACTTATGGATAATATTTCTTTCTAGTTAGGATTATTTTTATTTGTGAAAGGAGGTCATTAAAGGATCGATTTAAGGGTTAGGAGTGTCTACACTACAAGGAAAAGACCCTCTAGCGAAGGTTTTTGTGGAAGCCCCTATAAAAATAGTCCAAAAATCTGTTTATAGCAGAGGACACTAGCGAAGGAAAGAAAGTAGAGGTTTTAGCAAATGTTTTTTTACAGTACTTTTATAAATACATAATTCACTAGTGCATTTTCTAATATGGACGCACCAGTGATCTAAAAATGGTGCACTGTGGTAGGGTTATTTAAAAAGAAAATACTCCAGTATGCTACTTAAATACTGACGCACCGGTGCGCACCGTTGCTCTAAAAAATGGCGCGTCGTGGTGGGGTTATTTTTAAAAAAATATACTCTGGTGCACTACTTAAATACTGACGCACCGATGCATCTAACAATCGAGCACACTGTAACATGGTTAAATAAAAATAAATTATCGGCCATAAAATTCATTTTCATGCTTTTTAGTGTTGTAGAGCTCTCAAGAACCGATGAAAATTTCGCCTCTCCTAAGCGCCCTTTCGCTAGTGCTTCCCTTGCTTGCCTTCCTTCCATCCATTTCTCAGTGTGTGGCTTTCAAATTTTTCCAAATGGTGGGAAAATTTGGATTTTTGGACTACATGGGAACCATGCCTCCCCAACGAGGAAATTTCCAGGTAATTTCTTTATTTATTTATAACTTAAACTTTTAGCAGATTAAAATTCAAAATTCATTTAAATTTCCATTGTTTTTTATTTTTATTTTTTCTGCATTGTGCATTCGAGTCGGTCGTCTCGCACCGCATACGATGCACCTTGAAAATTTACAGAGTACATCGAAACATCATACCTAATTTTTTTTGGTGGTGCGTTTGTAAACTCTAATGCACCAGTGCATTGGGTAAACTTTAAAGCACCAATGTGTAATTTTACCAACGCACCACCTAAAATTATATAGTTGATTTTTCGTGGTGCGTCAAAATAACTTTAACGCACCAGGGAATTATGTTAAACAACACACCACATAAATCAGATATATTATTTTATGCATTGTGTTGGTAAACATATGCACTGATGGATTAATGATTACCCAACACACTGCCATAAAAAAATAGAGCTTAAATGCCAAAGTACCGTAATTATCAAAATTTTAAAAATTATTGGTGCAGTGCGTCATCTTTCCTATAATGCATTGGTGCATGTCAAGAAAGGCTAAGCGCCGCAACAACAAATTTTTTTAAAATGGTTTTACGGTGCTTTAGGATTTTAAGTTTTTATTATTTTAGGCGGTGCATCTGTTAACCTTAATCCACCAGTGTGGTAAGGTTATACAATGCACCACATAAAATAATATAAAAAATTGTATACGGTGCATTATGTGACATATGCACACCGTAGATGGTGCTCACATGTAATATGTGCACCACAAGCGGTGCTTGTAACATCCCCGACCATCCAAAGACCGGGTACTGCTACCATGCGGAATTTATGGATTATATAAAATAAATGCATTTTAATGAAATTAACACAACTAACATAGATTTACTGCTATCATACAGAATTAACATAGAATTAAGAGAAATTCATACATGCAACAGAATAGATGAAGAAATACAGTATCACAAAAACATGCATAAAATACATAATTAAGCACATAATGATACTTATCTTTTATCTGGAGTAAATCCACCAACTGCGTGCAGACCTTCCACGAACCTCCCAGCCTTAGACCACACTGCTCATTACTCTCAGCAGTAGGTCACCCCCGACCTGGGACTAAACTCCATCGGGAAAAGTAATTCTAGGCTTGGCAAGGATAGCAAGGAAGTTGCACAAAGAAACATGAAGGATATTTTATCCAAGGAGCCACTTATGCCCACAACACACAGACCCTCATTCCCCACACACCTGCTCCACCCCAGGAGGATACACCTTCACTAATACAAGTCCATCGGCCAGTACACCTCCCTTACCTTGGGCTTCAACAACAGGCTGGACCAGAAGTCTCAAAGTACTGTGGCTGCTACGAAACTCCCTTTCAGGAGAACTCACTTCCCAGCAGACTCTCTCACCTGGGAGAGTTGCTCACATGTATGATAACCAATCTTTGACTCAGCTACAACTGGGTATGATTGATAACAACAACAACAATAATAACAAAAACAACAGGGGAAAATGGGTATGGAAACCCGAAAAGGCGACAACTTATCACTAAGTCACAACACAACTCAGACAACTACAATTGCATCAGGATTCATAGGAAACAACATAGGACGACCTTCTCATTTATGGTTTCATAGGTGCGAGAGGTATGCCAAGGTCAGAAAATGCATAGGAAAGACGATTCACATACAGGACAGGAGAATGGCTACCATGCGGAATTTACGGCTTATATAAAATAAATGCATTTTAATGAAATTAACATAGCTAACATAGAGTTACTGCTATCATACATAATTAACATAGAATTAAGAGAAATTCATACATGTAACAGAATAGATGAAGAAATACAGTATCACAACAACATGCATAAAATACATAATTAAGCACATAATGATAATTATCTTTTATCTGGAGTAAATCCACCAACTGCGTACAGACCTTCCACGAACCTCCCAGCCTTAGACCGCACTGCTCATTACTCTCAGCAGTAGGTCACCCCCGACCTGGGACTAAACTCCATCGGGCAAGGTAATTCTAGGCTTGGCAAGGACAACAAGGAAGTTGCACAAAGAAACATGAAGGATATTTTATCCTAGGAGCCACTTACGCCCACAACACACAGACCCTCATTCCCCACACACTTGCTCCACCCCAGGAGGATACACCTTCACTAATACAAGTCCATCGGCCAATACACCTCCCTTACCTTGGGCTTCAACAACAAGCTGGACCAGAAGTCTCAAGGTACTGTGGCTGCTACAGAACTCCCTTCTAGGAGAACTCACTTCCCAATAGACTCTCTCACCTAGGAGAGTTTCTCATAGGTATGATAACCAGTCTTCGACTTAGCTACAACTAGGTACGATTGACAACAACAACAACAATAATAGCAAAAACAATAGGGAAAAATGGGTATGGAAACCCGAAAAGGCGACAACTTATCACTAAGTCACAACACAACTCAGACAACTACAATTGCATCCAGATTCATAAGAAACAACACAGGATGACCTTCTCATTTATGGTTTCATAGGTGCGAGAGGTATGCCAAGGTCATAAAATGCATAGGAAAGACGATTCACGTACAGGACATGAGAATGGCTACCATGCGGAATTTACGGCTTATATAAAATAGATGCATTTTAATGAAATTAACAAAACTAACATAGAGTTACTGCTATCATACATAATTAACATAGAATTAAGAGAAATTCATACATGCAACAGAATAGATGAAGAAATATAGTATCACAACAACATGCATAAAATACATAATTAAGCACATAATGATACTTATCTTTTATCTGGAGTAAATCCACCAACTGCGTGCAGACCTTCCACGAACCTGCCATCCTTAGACCGCACTGCTCATTACTCTCAATAGTAGGTCACCCCCGACCTGGGAATAAACTCCACCAGGCATGGTAATTCTAGGCTTGGCAAGGACAACAAGGAAGTTGCACAAAGAAACATGAAGGATCTTTTATCCCAGGAGCCACTTACGCCCACAACACACAGACCCTCATTCCCCACACACCTACTCCACCCTAGGAGGATACACCTTCACTAATACAAGTCCATCGGCTAGTACACCTCCCTTACCTTGGGCTTCAGCAACAGGCTAGACCAGAAGTCTCAGAGTATTGTGGCTGCTACGGAACTCCCTTCTAGGAAAACTCACTTCCCAATAGACTCTCTCACCTGGGAGAGTTTCTCACAGGTTTGATAACCAGTCTTCGACTCAGCTACAACCGGGTATGATTGACAACAACAAAAACAATAATAGAAACAACAACAGGGAAAAATAGGTATGGAAACCCTATCACTAAGTCACAACACAGCTCAGACAACTACAATTGTGTCAAGATTCATAGGAAACAACACAGGATGACCTTCTCATTTATGGTTTCATAGGTGCGAGAGGTATGCCGAGGTCAGAAAATACATAGGAAAGATGATTCACATACAGGATGGGAGAATGGCAGGACGAGCAACCTTCTTGTGAGGGTTCTCTTCACTATGTGCAGGTATGCAGGTGAAAACATAGAGGCAAGATGGTTCAAGCAACATACCACCAGCGAACTCAAACGGAGGATGGAAGAAGAATGACTCGCCAAGCCCCCAACATAGTTGATGCTTCAAATTTTAACTGCATGAGCCCAGGTCAACACTTGTCTTCTTGGAGTTGCATCCATTCCCTTTTGCACACATCCCCTTTTCCAAGAACTTAGGATAACAAAAACATATAATGTTCACTTTAGTCTTCAGGAAATAATATTAAAATATTATTCCTCTAGAGGTAGGCCGCCTAGCTTAGCCCTTAGATGTAAATACTTATCCCCCCACCTTTCCTTACCTTACCTAGTGGTGCTTAGTCCCCCATAACTCTTCTTCATGGAGGGTCTACACACAGCAGTGTTTATATTTTATTAATAATGATGTGCATAATTACATATACAAACAAAAATCAGGCTCCTGGCCTTGGCATCTGGCTCACCAGCCTAATAAACACTTAATCCTTTTAGCTTCTAACCACTTGGCTCACCAACCTATAAGAAAAAATTACAATTTAGAACTCGACCTTGGGGTATTACAATCCCCTCCCCTTATTTTTGCACTGTCCTCGGTGCAACTTATTTACAAAACAACAACAAGATTTCCAAAATCTTCAAAAAGATGCAGGTACTCTACCCACATAGCATCTTCATGCTCCCATGTTGTGTCCTTAGGACCGTACTAGGTCCACTGTACTTTTACAAGTCTGATGGCTCGATTCTGGAGCTGCTTTCTTTTTCAGTCCAGTATACGCACTGGATGCACCTGCAAGATGCCTTCTTGTTCCACCTGAATCATATTCCAATTGATTACATGATTAGCATCAGGTATATATTTCTTAAGCAATGAAATATGAAACACATTATGTACAGTCATGGATGCATGCAATGCAATCATATATGCAACTAGTCCAATCCTTTCTAGGATTTCAAATGGCCCACAAAATCTGGCTGCCAACTTGGAACAGTTTCCTAGCTTCAGGGAACTTCTGTTAGCTTTTACTTTCAGAAAAACATGATCACCCACTTTGAACTCCCTGTGGATTTTGTTCTTATCAGCATAACTCTTCTGCCTATCTTGGGCAGCTTTCAAATTTTTCTTAATATTCAACATTTGTTCTTCCATTTCCTTGAGAAAATCTAGCCCAACCACTGCTCTATCTGTTGGATTATCCCAGCTTACTGGAGTATTTCACTTTCTGCCGTAAAGTTCTTCAAATGGGCTCATCTTCAGTGATGCTTGATACCCATTGTTGTAGGAAAATTCTACCAAGTGTAGGTAGTCTTCCCATTTAGACGATTTTTCCATCACATACATCCTTAGCATGTCTTCTATCACTTGGTTCACCCTCTCTGTTTTCCCATCAGATTCAGGATGATAAGTAGTGTTGAAGTTCAGATATGTTCTGAATCCCTTGAACAACGCCTTCCAAAACTTGGAGGTAAATTTCGGGTCTCTGTCAGACATAATCGTCTTGGGAATTTTGTGCAATCATGCCACTTCCTCAATAAAGATTTCAGCAACATCCGCTGCCTTGTGAGTAGTCTTTAATGGAACAAAATGGGCAGATTTCGTAAGCTTTTCCACTACCACCATGATTGAATCATGTTGTTTGCCTGTTCTGGGAAATCCTATGATGAAATCCATTGTCACTGCTTCCCACTTCCACTCAGGAATGGATTAAGGCTGCAGCAACCCCGTTGGGTGCCTATGCTCAGCTTTAACCTTTTGACATTCCATACATCTGGCGATGTATTATTCAATCTCTTTTTTCATACCTAGCCAAAAGTAATGGCTCTTGACTGCTACCACAGTCTTCTGATATCCAGGGTGCCCTTCATAAGGAACATTATTCATTTCATGAAAATTATACGTTTCAAGTCCTAGACAGTAGGTACATAAATTATGTTCTTGTATAGAAGTATTCCATCACTTTCCAACTTATAATTTTCCACTTTCTGTGGAATCTCACCTTGTTGTAGCTTTGCTACCAAATATCGGTACTACAAATATGCATTTGCAGCTTCCAAAATTCTTCTTTTAAGATCATTTTGATACATGCTAATGGTTGTAGCATGTAATTCATGTACTCTCCTGCTTAGTGCATCAACCACTTTATTCTCCTTCCCTTTGATATGCTTGATATCAAAATCGTACTCACAGAGAAACTCCAACCACCTACTTTGTCTAGCGTTCAAGTTTGGTTGATCAAACAAATACTTCAGACCGTTATGGTCTGTTCTCAGTTTGAACCTCCTCCCCATGAGGTAATTCCTCCATTTCTTCAGAGCGTGTACTATGGCTGCCAACTCCAAGGCATGAGTTGCATAGTTCCTTTCGTGCTCTTTCAATTTTCTGGATTCATAACAAATTACGAATCCATTATGACTGAGGACTCCTCCCAGTCCTTCTTTTCACGCATCAGTGCACACCATGAAATCTTCATTTGGGTCTGCGATCCTCAGGATTGGAGCACTGGTTAAGAGCTGCTTCAATTGCTGGAAGCTATTCTCACAATTCTCTGTCCACTGAAAATTCTTCTCCTTCCTTTGCAAGGAAGTGATAGGGTGACCTCTCCTCGAGAACCATACGATAAACCTTCTATAATAACCAGCTAGACCCATAAAATATATGACTTCCATCATGTTCTTTGGCATTGATCATTCTCTAATGGCCTCAATCTTCTCAGGATCTATTGCTATCCCATCCTTCAAAATAATATGCCCCAAGTAATGGATCTGCTTCTGATAAAATGAGCACTTGCTCAATTTGGCATATAGCTGGTGCTCTCTTAGCACTTGCAACACCATCCTCAGATGTTGTTCATGCTCTTCCTCTGACTTGGAATACACCAAAATGTAATCCAGGAAGACTATGACAAACTTTTCTAGATAGTCCCTAAATACACCATTCATCAGGCACATAAAAATAGCGGGTGCATTCGACAACCCAAACGACACCACCATGAACTCGTAATGACCATACCTTGTTCTAAAGGTAGTCTTGCTGATGTATTCATCCTTTATCCTTACCTAGTGATATCTCGAACTGAGATCTATCTTCAAAAATATCTTCACATCCTTCAACTAATCGAAGACGTCATCAATCCTCGACAGAGGATATTTGTTCTTTACAGTTACTTTGGTCAATTGTCTGAAATTGATACACAATCTCAACGTCCCATTCTTATTTTTCATGAACATGACCGGGGCACCCCAAGGTGACACGCTTGGTCATATATACCCCTTCTTCAGAAGCTCTTCAAGCTACAATTGCAACTCTTTCAGCTCTGGCATACTCATTCTGTAAGAAGCCTTCGACACTGGAGCTGCTCCAGGTATCAAGTTTACAGAGAAGTCAATATCTCTCTTTGGGGGTAGTCCAGGTACCTCTTGAAACACATATTTAAACTCCTTTAGTACTTCATGATATCTAATCTTTTATACCTCATCCTTAGATGCTTACTCCACATGGGATGCAAATAATTGACAGCCTTTCCTGTAGCACTTCTTCAACTGCACTAACCAAGACTTTTCATGGTTGCTTCTTGACAATTGCAATTTTTCCACCACTCTAGGATCTATATAACTATGGCTAGCCCCTGAATTAATTAAATAGTAAAGGCATGGTTGTTGATCATACCTTCTACTTCAATCATCTGCGACCGATATTATGCTTGCTTGTTGTCCATGATTGTGTATATCCTAGGTACTCTACTACCCATGTCCTCCACTATTTCTACCTATTGCACATTGTGGACAACTCTCACTTTGTCATTTATGTGGGGCAATCTCTGTACCTGTGATTTCCTTTACAACCCCAACATTCCATAGGTGGATGTATTGGCATTTGTCCACCCACTTCAGCGTTCCTGGGCTCTCTAAAAGATGGTTGTTCTTGAGGACTGTTCCTGAAAAATGGTGGTTTGTTTCCCTTTTTCCTCTGCTCCCTCTTAAACTTCTTCTTGTCTTCCCAAGCTTTTTGGAAAGTAAGCTTTTCTTTTTGCTGATCATACAAGCATTTTTCTCTCCTTAAAGTTTCGTCTATAGTCTTTGGGTGATAATACTGGATATTTTCACTGATGGAAGATGGTAGTCCACTCAGATACCTTTAAATTTTGACAATCTCATCCTTGATGAAGGGAACATACTTCAGCAATCCCAAAAATCTTCGTTCGTATTCATCAATGGTCATGCTGCCCAACTTGAGTTCAAAGAACTCTTTCATCTTCCTATCATAGTATCTCTTAATTAAGTACTTCTTTTCAAAATGTCTCTTGAACTCTCTCCAAGTAACATTCTTCTCTCTGACGTGTTGTACTTGCACAAGATGCTTCCACCATACATATGTCTTTCCTTTAAGTTGGTAAATGGAAATTCTTCCCTTTGCGTGAGAAGAATAGTTTTGCAGTTGGAAATATTTCCTCATGCCCAGTAGCCAAGTCTCGGCATCTTCATCTTTCTGGTGTTCTCCGTCAAAAATAGGAGGTTTAATCTTGTTCATTTCCCCCTTCAATTCATTCACTCCAGATCTCCTATGTTTTCTGGTAGGATATTTGCTTGAACTATTGTGTGCCTCCTTATCGGAATGTTTCGGGGAGTGATAATGATGCTTGCTAATGCTTCTTGATCTTCTTTTCCTCTCAGGATTCTTGCAACTCCCTATTTTTCTTGAGTCACTCTCCTTATCCAACTTCCTTTTGATTCTTTCCAGACCCTATATCAACTTTAACTTCAATTTTCCTTGTTGATCCATGGCTTTCATGATCTTTCTATTATCAGCTCGGTGAGACTGGGAGTCTTCCTACAATCGTTCAATGATTTTCATCATATGCTCTTCCTTATCTATCTCTTCTCCATGTCCATTGGATTTTGATCCTTCAACTACCAAACGGACATCCATTCCTTTTGCTTCATCCTTGGAACTGGAAGCAGTACGTGCCCCTTCTATTTATTTTTCACTCAGTGGCAATTCTTTTCAGTTTTGACACTTGTTGAACTTCTGCATCACAATGTGCAGACAACCAGAATTTGTCAGGCCATTATTCCTTAACAAATCCCACAACATTCATAAACAAATTTGATTCAAGAAAACGCTTAGTTTTCATGAATTTTCTGAGCTCTGCTCAACTCTGTAGTAAACTCGGGCCTTAGCCCTTTTCTCTCATTTTCCCCAACTCACACAACCAAGGTTTGTGACCAAGCGATAGATCTCAAGGTTCTTTAATTGGGACTTCGGCTTTCAAAAAAATCCAATCATAGCACATTGATTACTCGTAGTTCTGAATTACTGAACTCGTGAGGCAGGTGGATCAACCGTCCACCATACCTAACATCTATTGGCTGACATATAGAAGGGAAAATTCTATCATTGAAGCCTCCGAGACTTCAGAGATTTGGGACTTCGGAGTTTCGAGCTTCGGAGGTTCAGGTTTCAGAGGTTTGGGACTTTGGTCCTTGACGCTTCCACACTCACTTCCCTCTCCAACTACCGACTTCCAAACTTTCGACCTTTCTAGCCTCCGGGCCCACAACACAGCTGTCACCAATCATGGTGGTGACACGTGGTGTACTTAAGAAGTTCCACATTACCCCAAGAAATTCCATCCGGCCCCACTGCATCTACTTTTTCCTTCTGGACCCACTGACACGTGGCACACATTCCGTGTGTCCACGTCCATCCAAGTGGCATCAGCATGACCCACTACTTCGTCTCTTTGGGACTTCGTAATTTTGGGCTTCGGGAGTTTGTGCGTCAGCACATCCCACTTCTCCCGACATCCGAACTCCCAAAATTACAATCTTCTCTTTTGCTTGATCCAACAGTCAAGCTCTTTTTCCCAGATCTACGGTGTATATCTTCTCGAGATTTCGATGGTTTGTACCTCAGCGCACCTCGCTTCTCTTGATTGCTGAACTTCAAAAGGCTTCTAAGATAACCTTCCTGCACCTTCTCTGGATTTGACGGTCGTAAAGGACTCTCCTTTTTCCCTAATAGATCCTATGTCTCTCAACACCCCAATTGTTGAGCTCTTTCTCTCTCTCTGTGGTCAAAAACCACGTCGGTTATGGTTTTATTCTATGCTACTCCTCCTGAGCTTCGTAACATGGCCAAGTAACTCGTTGGCACTAAGAAATATTCTAAGGTTCGAAATTGGTTCCATCCAAACACCATTTCCACTTGAAACCTTGGGTACAAAGACCACTTATCTGGCCCATCCAGGCTCAGTGTTGAAACCTGGGGCTCTGATACCATATTGTAACATCCCCGACCATCCAAAGACTGGGTAATGCTACCATGCGGAATTTATAGCTTATATAAAATAAATGCATTTTAATGAAATTAACATAGCTAACATAGAGTTACTGCTATCATACAAAATTAACATAGAATTAAGAGAAATTCATACATGCAACAAAATACATGAAGAAATACAGTATCAAAACAACATGCATAAAATACATAATTAAGCACATAATGATACTTATCTTTTATCTGGAGTAAATCCACCAACTGCGTGCAGACCTTCCATGAACCTCCTAGCCTTAGACCGCACTGCTCATCACTCTCAGTAGTAGGTCACCCCCGACCTGAGACTAAACTCCAACGGGTAAGGTAATTCTAGGCTTGGCAAGGACAACAAGGAAGTTGCACAAAGCAACAAGAAGGATCTTTAATCCTAGGAGCCACTTACACCCACAGCACATAGACCCTCATTCCCCACATACCTGCTCCACCCCAGGAGGATACACCTTCACTAATACAAGTCCATCAGCCAATACACCTCCCTTACCTTGGGCTTCAGCAACAGGTTGTACCAAAAGTCTTAGAGTATTATGGCTACTACGGGACTCCCTTCCAGGAGAACTCACTTCCCAACAGACTCTCTCACCTGGGAGAGCTACTCATAGGTCTAATAACCAGTCTTCGACTCAGCTACAACCAAGTATGGTTGACAACAACAACAACAATAATAGCAAAAACAACAGGGAAGAATGAGTATAGACACCTGAAAAGGAGACAACCTATCACTAAGTCACAACATGGCTCAAGCAACTACAATTGTGTTAGGCTTCACAGGAAACAACACAGGATGACCTTCTCATTTTTGGTTTTAGAGGTGCGAGAGGTATGTCGAGGTCAGACAATGCAGAGGCAGACGATTCACATACAGGAAGACCAACCTTCCCCTGAGGGTTCTCTTCACTGTGCGCAGGTATGTAGATGCAAACACAGAGGCAAGACAGTTCAGACAACATACCACTAGCGAAGTCAGATGGAGGATGGTAGAAGAATGACTCGCAAACCCCCCAACATAGATGATCTTCAACTTTTAACTACATGAGCCCAGGTCGACACTTGTCTTCTTGGAGCTACATGCTTTCCCCTTTGCACACATCCCTTTTTCCAGGAACTTAGGATAAAAAAAACATATAATGTTCACTTTAGTCTTTAGGAAATAATATTAAAATATTATTCCTCTAGAGGTAATCCCCCTAGTTTATCCCCTAGACCTAAATACTTAGCCCCCCCCCCCTTTCCTTACCTTACCTAGTGGTGCTTAGTCCCCCATAAATATTCTTCGTGGAGGGTCTACATGCAACAATGTTTATATTTTATTAATAATGATGTGCATAATTACATATACAAACAAAAATCAGGCTCCTGGCCTTGGCATCTGGCTCACCATCCTAATAAACACTTAATTCTTTTAGCTTCTAACCACTTGGATCACAAGCCTATAAGAAAAAATTACAATTGAGAAGGGGCTTGGCCTTGGGGTATTACAGTGCTTGACAATTTTTTGGGCACACCAATGATGAAATTTACTTATTTTTTGAAGAAAGCTATTTTTTTGTATTTATAAATAAATTTCTCATTTACTAATTTATTTTTATGTTTAATGTATGAGGCTGATGTATTTTATATGTTAATCATGCAGATATGTCAGCGAAGAGAGCAACAACAATAGTAAATAATTGACATGTTCAATGTTGAATGGGATTGGGAGGTGAGGGAGAGAGAGAGGGATTTGTACCCTCACCATAATACTGCAGCGACCCAAGTCCTCTTGAGGAATGTAGGCCTCCTTAAGTAATATGAGGAGGATACATCCCTCAAGGGGCACTCCAGGTTCTTGGTGCGGTTGATTCGGCGATGGGATGTCCATCGAAAGGATTTTTGTGTTGGTCCTGATGTGTGGTACCAACCCACTGAGGAGGATGTATATTTTATGACTGGGCTATCCAGGAGAGGGGATAATTTTCCTCAATTCCTTGATGTCCCATTCGATGTTGCAACAAAGAGTCAGCTCATGTACTCTCATATATATTGGGGTTGATGTACTTTCTCCAACTAATTTTCAGGTGTCTGGTGGATAGCTTCGGATCACTTCTTTCGGTGCAGACGAGTTTAGGTGCCTTTCACTGTTATTGATGACCATTTCACACTTTAATTGTGATGGGAAACACATTAGTTGCTCTCTTTTGTATTATGTTGATTCTTTGGTATAGAGGCCACGATGTATTAAATGGTCTACCATTTTTTATGGCAGTTTGTATAGCTCTAGATAGATCTAATGCTATGATACATGGCAAGATGAACTTCCCTTTTACTTCAGAGTTGTTTTGTTTATTTTTTGATTGGTTTCCAGAGACGAGGCCTACATTTTTCCATCAGCCTTCTAGGTCGATGACTTAGGTGTGGATGCACATGTGGGGTGAGATGATGCCCAAGAGGGGCCAGCCAGAGTTTCAGAGCAGGATTTCCACTGACACACTGGGGCTACTAGCCACTGAGGCCGACCACATGTTCATGATGGTATCATGTACTTACGCGGGGTTGGATTGGTGAGGATGTACGAACATCCTTTTCACATTGGATGAGCCACCAAATGCTATAGGTAATATTAGTGTTTTGTTTGAATTAATCTAGTTTCATTTTATTGTCTTACTTAATTAGAATAAAATTAATTATAACACGTTCTTTAACTTGTTTTATTAATTTTTTTAATGAAACTGTCTAATTATTGTTGTGTACTATATATTTTGCACATATTGGCACATTCCTTGGTGATGTGCCTCCTCCCCCACTAGATGCGAATGAGGATATGCCTAAGGCTGCAATGGTTCAGGGTCCTTAGGTGCAGATACTAGAAATGCACCATAAGTCGGATACTAGATTCAGGTTGGAGTTGAGCGACCAACTCTGTTCACTTTTGGCCTAGTTGGGAGTCCACCCTATTCTAATGTGAGACATCAGGGAAGATCCTATGCTCTTGGAGTTTTGGAGGGAGATGTCATGCAATATGATGCATTTTATGTGTCATATCATCGTAGCTACTAGGATACTAACAGTGAGGAGGGTTGTCGATGATACACACTCTTGTTGGACAACT
>SNQJ01S0002080.1:79546-126838 GCA_010110895.2 Picea sitchensis
ATGTTGATGTACTTAAATTATATGTTGATGTTGATGTGTATATTGTTAGGTCATGTTAAATATGTTTGTTAAATTTTCTTGATAGATGTGTATGTTATAACAATGTTCATTAGATGTGCATTTTTCCTGTTGATCATGATGATGTACTTAATTAATTTATATGTTGATGTTGATGTGTACATTGTTAGGTCGTGTTAGATATGTTTGTTAAATGTTTTTGATAGATGTGTATGTTAAATGATGCCTATTAGATGTGTGTGATGATGATGTTAGACAATTCTTGTGTTTTGTTAGATGTGATCACAATGATAATTCCCTGTTAGAATATTAGATTTGTGTGCTAGCTAATTAATGACGTTTATATGTGCTAGAGGTATATATAATTATATTATGTTAGCGAATTTAAATGTGTATTTTAGATGATGTTTATGTTGGTTAGATGGTTATCATCATGATTTTTATTTTTATTAAATGATATTTATTATAGATTATGTATTGGTGAACTTAGATCAAAATTTTATATATGAAACATAAAGACTTAATTGAAATAAAAAATGCAAAGATATTTTTATAAATTACAAAGTTTAATATGGTTGAAACTGTAATTGTAAAATTACCATAAACATTTTTCTATTGCATAGATAGTTCATACATATTCATTCTAACTAAATTATTTTTCAAAAAACAAATTACATATGAATAAATGTTATTTTCCATTGTACTATTTACTCGTTTTGAAAAGACTCTTCTACACTAGAAATTGTTATTATAAAAAGTTATCATCTCCAATGATAAGCATTCTATATAGAATAAATCATTCGACATGCATGATATGATATGTACTCAACAACCAACATTTTCAATATCTGCTTTGCCTCTTCAAAGCTATCAGGAAAGACATTATCACTCAAAATAACATTATATTTGAATAACACGAAGTTAGTGGGCAATAGAAGTGTACAATGTCATTTAATATTCATAAAATTGATTTTTTTTAATGTTGATTGCATGGCAATATTTCTCAAAATATAAGGGACTTGATGGTCAGTTACCTCAATATTGTTGAGAAACATGTGTTTGACATGCCAAACTTTGCTTTCAATTTGTATAGGAACATTTTTGTCCCTCAATGGGTAGACTTTGACCGACTAGGTCCAAAGAGATGGGTGGTGGAAGCATACTTTAGGCTTCATCTCCTAACTCATCGTTCTAGAAGTTATCTAACAGCATTGTCTATGTGGCAGTCGTATCTCATAAATAATCATCCATACCAACCTTTATTTGATTGACTCCATTGCCAACCTATGAATAATTACTATTGTTGTAGTCATTCCTAATTGGTGAATCTGGACGTAGTGGGAATTGAATAGGTGGTTGATTCAACCATTCTTGGTATGCTTCCTCTCTGAGTTGTGCTCTTATTGCAACGGTCTCTCGATTTGTCATTGTAGTGGGGTGCAGCAGAAGATGATACGTAGGTCTCTCATCATTGAAATCATAATTTCAAAAATATTGAACATTAGTGCATCGATGCTATTAGTAAGCACAATGCAATTGGTTTGTTCAAATTCATTATACCAAACAATTATTAACATTGTTGGCCCAGGATTGTGGCCGGAAGATGGCATGTTACAATTGGCAGGGTAAAGCGGTTGTCCATTTTCATCTACCAAATGCTTGCGGTATGTTTCTCTTGTTAAGATCTTATGACGTTTTTGAATTGGTGAAATATTTTTTGCATCTGAACTCGATTCTGAATTAGGATCTTGCAAATTTGGATACATTTTTATTCAGATTGACATGGATAAAAAAATCAATTAGATAATCGAAATATAAATAAAATATGAACTTACTGGATATGAAAAGGGATAACTCCGCGATGGATTTTGAGCAATATGGAATGGGTTGGAATTTGAAGAATTGTTCATTTGATATTATAAGATTTTCTCCCTGCATTTGAGCAAAATCAACAATACAGTTTTAAGAATAAGGTGACTTTAAGCAGAAAATGTATACTATGAAGTACTGCAAGTCGTGTGGATGCATCCTAAAATATAATTTAAGATGAATATACTATTTTATGTAAAAATAAAAATTCAGATAATTTTTAAAGAAGAACAGTGTGCTTATTTAAACAAAATGCACAATTTATTCTATAACAATATAAAGCATTGAGGCGTTTAATTACTAACCACACTGGTTCCCAAGATTTAAAATAAATAAAAAAGAATTGTAAGATATCGGTGCTCCAAAAATATTTAGCACACCGATGCTTTGTATAACCAAGCACATCGGTGTGTTATATTAATAAACGCACCAGTGTTTCGAAAAACTTATTAAAAAAAGCTCGAATTTGTTTTTTTACAATTGAAAAATGAGCAGGAATTTATTTTTTGAAAATCTAATTTCATAAAGTCCTTTAAATAGTAAGAACCTATTCACTATTTCATTATTTTGCCAAAATTTACAAGGGAGAGATTTGCAAGAAAGACTTATCGAGGAGCACTATGGAGCAACAAAATATTTTGGAACAACATAATTATTCAGAAGATCAAAATTTGAAGAGTATGGTGATTCACTCAAAACCCTTCTCATAAAGTCCTTTAAATAGTATTAATCTATTGACTATTTCATTATTTTGCCAAAATTTACAGGGGAGAGATTTGCAAGAGAGACATATCGGGGAGCATTGTGGAGCAAAAAAATACTTTAGAACAATGGAATTATTCAGAAGATCAGAATTTGAAGGATATGGTGATTCACTCAAAACCATTTTGGAGCAAAAAAAATATTCAGAAGATCAAAATTTGAAGGGTTTTGTGAATTATTCAAAACCTTACATAGTAAAAATTTTAAATTTTACTGTTGATTTTAATAATAATTTTTTTTGCAATATGTATCCCTATTTAGATTTAATTAAAATTCATAAAAATACAAAAAGAAATCACACTTACCTTAAATCCTTGCTTCTTCTTGCTTATGTGACTGCAAAATTTCACCTTAGGGTTTAACTCCCTCTATCACATCACAATTAGGGATTTTCATTTTAGACATTCTAGATTTAATGGGTTTGTGTTTCTATATATAAGGTGTTTGGCATGTGATGCAAGGGGATCACTTATTACATCAGATCCAAGCCTTGTCAGCCCTGTCACGTTTTTTTTTAAACAATTTTTTATTGTCGGTGCGTCGATTTGACTATAACACACCGACACACTTATTGATAAAGCACACCAGAAATGTTGTAACATATTCTTTTTTAAATTTCATTCATATGTGTGTAATTTGTTTCAGTTATTTTTTTCGTTCATGGTATTTTTTTTGTTTTCATTTTTTACTCTAGGAGTAGTGTTGTTATCTATACATATCACACCATTGTAATTTAAAGTATTTTTTTTAATTTTGTTTTTTTCTTGTCAGTTTGTTTCCTATATCAAATGCACCAATGCTTTCATATTATTAAAGCACACCGAAAACCAATTTTTTTTGAGCTGAAAATTATGTGATTTATTTATAAAATATATTTAACAACTTTTTTATTGAATGGTACAGTGATCCAAATTTATGAGCGGAAAAAAATAAATAATAGAACGAATACAAAAACACAGAGATACAGAGAACAACAACAGATATCCAGTGAACAATAACTTCTATTGAATAAATAAAATAGGCTGAAACTGTAAAAATGCAGAACTAAAAACAACTTGCTCGAATGGTGGTAGTTATCTCTGAGAAGAGATGTGGTTTCTACGCGCATTCGTCTGAGAAAAATGATTATAGTGAGGCTCTAGAGGCCTTTTTAACATTACTCATGAATGTCAAAACCCCAAACATCCAAAAACCTAATCCTATGAGATGAAACGCCAAAAGTTATGTGGGCCCCGATGGGTAAGTTGGTACCACAACTTCTTGGGGTCATAACTTTTGCATACAACCTTCATTTTAGGCTCGATATAGCCCGTTGGAAAGGTATTTTCGAGAAATACACATTATTCCATCAAACTCTGGCTCTATCTATATTTTTATTGTGGTAACCCATACAAAACATTGTTTAGGGCCCCAAAATGGCCCTGGAAGTACATAAAGATGTACTGACATGAAAACTTCCAAAATAAGCCAGTTTGATTAGGTGGGTGGCCACCAATCTCCATCTGGAAGCTATGTAGGGCTTTAGACAACCCCGAAAGTGTATAACCCACAATTACAAAGAATTACAGAAGAATGAGATGAACTAAAACTGTCAAAAGGAGCTAGTTGGAATAGGTAGGTGGCCACCAATATCCACCGAGATCATACAAGTTTCATATTGATAAAAAATGTGTGAGAATAATTCAAGTAACAAAAATTTTGATCGGCACAATGATAACACATCCAAAAAAGAAAAAAAGGCAAGTTCTTTGTAAGTTTAACTAATATGTATTGGTTAGTGTTTGTCATGCAGATCCACAAAATGAGGAAGCTCGATAAGATTCTTTGTGATCTAAGTGTATAAGAGAGTAAAATCTTAATGGAAAAATCGCAAAAGGATGAATTAGGTGAACGAAAAAATACTATTCAATATGAGTTTGTTTTTGAATTTTCATTAATAATATACTTGAGAATATTAGATAACATGTTTCAAACAATATATTAATTCACATATGTTTAATGTTCTACAGGGACTAGAAACGAATGAACAAAATGTCGTCCTAAGAAAATAGAAATTATAGAAGATGTAAATGATGATGAATTGGTCCTTAGCTCATCTGGAATAGTGTTGAAGTTTAATGAAAGTGGGGGGCGGGGGGGATTTTACAAAACTATGAGGGATATAGTGGAATGGACTTATAGACGTATTGTCCACTTACAATTCAAAATCAATTCAATGATTCCAAGAACCAGGTTATATATAAAATACAAGAAGCATTTCTAGAGAAATGCTCAATGAGACCTGTCAGACATGCAATAGCAAAAATATACAACAATAAAAAAAGAATCATTCGAAAAGTAATATTCCTAAATATTCTTTTCCAGAATATGTGTATATTACTACAAAGTATTCCTTTATTAATATCAATTTTGTTATATTTATTTTCATATATCAATATAAAAATATTTTATTGTCATGTTAATTTTTTCAGGAAGATCATGAAAATCTCAAAGGATCAATGAGCTGATATCCGAAATATGCCAATAGAAATGTCCAAAAAGACATACAAGGAGATGGTCAAAGAAATGGACATAGTTGCAACGGAGGACGAGCCATCTGAACAACAATGTGCTTCAAACGTATGAAATCATTGAATTTTTCTATTAGGTACATATAAATAAATAATTTAGCATTAATATTATTTTTTAAGTATTTTCTTGCAGAAAAGAAAACAAAATGGAACCCATTCAACACATAAAACAGGATGACAAGGAAGAAAAGGGTTGATAGCAAAGTTTGTGAGTAATTGTTATTTCTTTATAACCAGGGACAATTTTAACGATGTAAATTTATATTAAAATGTAAAAACATGGGTTAATCTTACTAGTCATTAATATGAAAAATGCAAAATGTTTGGAGATAGTTTTCTAAAAACATTCAAATTTCGAAGTATTTTATATAGTTTCTATAAAATTTTGGTGATTTTTAAGGTAAAATAATTTTATTCTATGAAATTTGGGCGAATCATTTTTATAAAAAATGGAAATCGGTGAATCATTTTTTGGAAAAAATCATGGAAAATTACCGCATTTGTGAAATTTAGCCCCTAAAATCATCTATTCTTATAACAACTTAAGATTTCATTTTTGTATATTTTAAGTTGTTTTACAACAACCATTCTTGAATGTATTCAAATAGGTGCTAACATACAAAGAAGAGCCATCAAAAGAATTGATTGACATTGGGTTAAGTATGGGTTGTGAGTATATGTTGGCATATCAAAAAATAATTATGGAATTTGTAAGTATCTATGTTGTTTTACTTCTCTCATTTTATAATTAATGGAACAAAACAAATATTTTGTATTAAATCTATGATTTATTATGGGGTATAAAACTTGCAGAAAACAAAGTATGGAAATGTGCCAACATAAGAGTTGTTGAAAGAAGGCATGAGATTTGGTTTTGAAAGAATGTGTATCATTTAGGACTCAATTCTTTCTATGGTATGTTGTGTTTCAATTTACATTCATGTATATTATTTATTTCAATTTTCATTATTCTTACCAATGTAGATACACTCATTACACTTTATTTTTATTTTTGTAGATGGAACTTGAAGAAGAGGAAAACAATCGAGGCAATCAACAAAACATTCGAAAAAATAACCCAAGTCATGGAAGTAGTTCTATCATTGACAATAGTTCCAGAGAAGAATGATGATCAATATATTTGGATATCAATGCAAGCTATCGTATTTTTTGAAACAATTGTCTGTGAAAATTAGACATTTTGTTTAATGTAATGGGCATAGTGTCCCAATTGAAAAACAAGGGGTTACCAATAAGTGTCCCATTTTGTATGACCAAGAGCCTCTTATTCATATATGATAAAATACTATTTATTTTATTTTATTGTGTTGTCCAATGTCCCTGTGAAATGTTACATCATTGATTAAATACATAGATGATTGAATCTTATAATGAAGAGATGTGAAATATGATGATATAAAAAATTAATCCAAACATCATATCCAAGTGCACTACTCAAAATTTAATTTATATAAATACTATTATAAGATATATGCCAATTTTTTGATGAACAATGGGATTAAAAAATAGCAATAATTGCATTGTCATAGGTCGATGTTTCTAAAAAGAGAAAATGAACACTAGTGTGTTTAATGATAAAAAACACTGATGCTATAATAAAATGTGTACCTTTGCTATAATACAATGAACCAATACCGATCGTAATACTATTTTAACAATAACAATTATAATAATAAAAATCAGCATTCCAGTGCGTTTAATTAAAACGGCGCACCGATGCTTCTGTATCAAATTTCTGCATCAGTGCATTCTAAATTTCATGCACCAGTCGGTTTTGTATTGTAACGCACTGGTGCATGGTATTATATATTCGACTAGTGCATTGCTATTATTAAAGCACCAGTGCATTATTATTTAGAAGAGCATTGGTGCCCCAATATCTTTTTGACTGCCCCGGTGCTTTCAGTAAAATGTAAGCATTGGTGCTTTAAGTTTGAGAACGCACCGGTGCATATACACCATGAAGCACACTGCATATAAAAACATCCGCTAAAACCTCCGGTCACCCATATTTTTTTAGTTATAATGAAGTTATGTTATAATCTCTGCAAAAACATCTGCTACCAAAAACAGATGTTTTAGTGGAGGTTTTTTTGACATTTTTTGTCAATTTTGTAACACTAAAAACCTCTGCTATAACCTCCACTACAAGGTATTTTTCTTGTAGTGATATCCCCTTGAATTCTTTCTTGTCTAGAGTTTTAAGACTAGGGGTTAGGATGCTCTATCCCCGTAGTTTCTAAAAAACTAGTTTCCCATCAACTAGCAAGCTATGTGACTAATCTTAGAGGTACGAGTTGGCTTATAAGGGTTTAAGTCCAACGTTTAAGTATTCCATTATTATCCATTTGACTTATCTTTGATTTTTTGACTCCATTACCTAATAGACAAGGCACTATTTACATGGGAGTACGTAAAATTATGCATTTTGAAATGTGAAAATTTCTCTCTCATAATATTTCAATTGTTAGAAAAAACACTCTTACTCTAAGCTATTTTTTCATGTTAAAACATCTTGATTCCTTGGGGTATTTATTGATGTTGTAATTAATTGAATGTTACAGCCATTAGAGCTGCAAAAAAACCTTCTCTCACTCAATTATATACTTACTTTTTCACCACAAAAAATTGTGTTTGAATATTTCCAATTGATCTACTCTTCAAGGGCTGTAAATTGGCATGTTTATTTTCTAATTTCTGTAGTGAAAACTTGTTGTAACAAATGATTTTTACATTCATTTAGGTCTGATTGTATTTTTTTTATAACACTTGCATATAGCCAATCTCAATGGTCAAATTTTATCTGGCGAATCCATTGAGGTAAGATACCCTCTTCAATTTTAATGATCTTTGAGCTCTTTTGGAAATTCCATTGAGGTGTCATTTCAGATAATGCAACCATGGCACCTCAGCTGAAGAAATTGAGAGCACAATATTAGGACAGGATCAAAGAAGACAAGAGACAAAAGAAGTGGTGGAAAAGGCATAAAGCCATCTCACGTACTTGTATTCATTTTAATGATACAATATATAATACAATAATGAAACCACCTCAATTGCTCTCACCTCGACACCTGATCAAGAGATAAAGTAGGAGGAGGCAAAGTAGGAATCTAGAAACTCACTTAGGATAAAAACTGTATCCTAGCATGTGAAATATACAAAGGTGGTAGACTAAGACTTAATGATTGTATATGAGTAAGAGGCTAACATCCCCCCTCCAGAATCATACATCCAAAAAAAAATACCAACAAAGTAGGTGCATAAACTGGTATATCTCCATGTCTTCATGCTAAAAATCCTAAGCTGAGACACAGTGAAGAACTGCCTGAAAAACCGCCAAATATGGATGCTGAAAATATGGAAAATATCATTGTGTAATCATGTGAGCTAGAATGCCAACAATTTGTTCACTGATGTGAACTCTAATATGATGAGAGTGAACCAAGAGAATTGAATCACCTACAAATATGACACATCCATGAAAATTCCTGACAAATCAATCAATGCCAAGATGCAATGTAGAAGGATCCATCTATCCTCTGCTAGGTCCAATGACTATCTAGGTGAACCGAATTTCCACATCATTCCTCTCAAAACCAACATCTCTATGTATGATTCAATATTGAACCATCATTCTTCCAAAGTCTCCCATCTACAGGCTGTAGTTTCCCATATGGAAAATTTGATGCTCATCTAGCATATTTGTTGTTGAAACTTTTAGTCTGATAACCATATGCAGTTCCATCATTAATTCCCCCCCTTTGTCAGCTGAAAGGAGATACCACAAGTGGTTTCACAAACCATATTCACTGGATTTATAAATTCCCCCCCTTAAGGTGCATGAGAGTTTCACTTTTACTCCATTTGTGTACAACTCAAAGTGGGCATGTGGAAACAACCACATGTTAGCTCATCCCGTGAGGGCCATGCTTGAAATCTATGCCATAAGGGGACCAATTTGGAGTTATATACCCTTAATTCAAGTACAAAAAAGGCTATGTGTTGCAATATTGGTCTTTACTCGAGATTGGATTCTATGGTAAGACTTAAATAGTCGCTTGGCAATTGATGACCTTTGCCAAGGATCGATCCACTCATAGTGAATCTTCAATATTGTAGGTTTGTTCCTCTTGGAACATTTAGTTCATGCATGGTTTTACCTGCCACAATGTTGGAAAGGATGAAGATCAAAACATTGACTCTCCATGTGACCAATTCGATTACAATGTTGGCACTGCACATTATTATGTTGAACTTGAACAGGGGAAGTTAAAAATTCAGGTGAAGTTAAAACTTCTTGAAGGAATCTTGCACTAATGAAGTGGATTCGTTTTGAATAATATGGAGTATGAAAGGTAACTTCCTTGTCATATCCAAGTCTTATTCTATGCTTGTTGTGTTTGATTTCTTCCCAAGGTCTAATGATGGGATTGGAAAGAGAATTTTGTACTTGATGACGTGCTTCACATTTACTTTCACTTATACTTGTTGTATCACTCTATGTTTTTGCATCTTCTTCTTGTGATTCATATTCATTGGAAGTTTCTTTTGAATTTGGATTTCTTAGGTTCGCCTTCACTGAATGTTGATCAAAATCATCATCATCAACACCATAGAGAGGGTTGTTCTGAACAAAAACTAGTTCATAACACTTCATTGGTTGTTGATTTTTGAGATCTATCAACTCATGATTCAGTAGTTGTGATTGTGATTGAAGGATTATAACTTTATCTTACGTCACTTGCAAACAAGTTAGCATTGATTGAAGAATATCTTTGTGAAGTATGACTATCTTGTCTTCAACACTAATTATTAGAGTGTTCATTAAATCTAATAATTCTATATTTCACTCCATTTGAACGCACTTGCTTGCACTTCTTGTTCACTTTATCTTCACGCTCGCTTGTACTCACTCACTTGAAATTTCTTCCAGGGAGTTGAGGGTGTCGGATGCTACCAAAAATGCACCCAAACTTGTGATTTTACAATGATTCATTGACAGACACAATAGTTGAAAATTTGACTCAAAATGTAGAGGGTGTCAAGTTCAACCGAAAATGCACTCGATAAATACACTGAAATTCAACTTGATTTGATTGGACACTTACAAAAAATTATAGTTGATCTTGATTACTTAAAAAATATACTATTTGCAAGTTTACAATGAATGTTGATTTCAAAGTTGAATTTATCTTCAAATGTGATGATGCTTTCCAGTTCAATTCTCCTTTGATTATGTGCTTGACTTGTTCATTGTTGATGTGATTGTCAACTTGATTGATTCAATACACTGCTTGATTATGCTTTATAGGAATTTGATCACATGTGTTCAATTATATGTGCCTTGATGTCATTAACTTGATTTGTAGTTTGTGTGTTTGATAATGTCAAAAATAGACATAAATAACCACATAAAGCAACCATAAGAAAACCACAATCACACAAGAACAATCATCCTTAGACCTCCTTATTCAATTTCAATCTAGATCTAGGACAAAGGACCATCACAAAATAAATAATTTAATTAAAAATTTAATACAAGATCAACCTTTCAAATTGTATTTTTTTCTCCTTTTGAATGTGGAGAGACCCTATTTTTCAATAAGCATTTAAACATCTTCCCCTATAAAATTTTGGATATATATCAAAATATCTCCAAAATGAAGATGGAAAAGAACTAATCATCAAATTTAAAATGGCGGTAAGAACGAATAAAGATCAAAGTATTTTCCTTATTTCATCGTGTTTTCTAAATAATTATGGCAACACTAAGATGTTTACATCGACATATATGTAAAAGTATCCAATACAATAGAAAACAATGACACTGTTTCTTCAAGCAAAATTTGATGATGACATGTGAACAATTCAGTGGATGGATTTTCTTTTTGAATTTCTGGGTGATCTTGAACTCAACCAGATCTGCAACATTCGACTAGAAATTTCCTTCTAGTTATGATGGAACACGAGTTGATAATGTGTGGAAAATCCACCCAATCACTAGATCGATTCCTCCTTCCTTTTGTCACCTTGATTTCTTCTTACAGTTTTGAGTTTGATCCATCTTTTTTTACTAGTTGAAGTTATTGATCTGGATTCCACCTCTGAAACACTGCTTCTCAAGAGGGATATCATCTTCACCCTTTTATGGAGGGAGGACTAGTTTTTTTATCGACTTCCACCCAAGCAATGAATTCCACACGAGTTCATCTACGTGAGTTGCTGGAAAAGGTGAAATACTACCAAATTTAGGCTTTGAAATCACTGAGATACAAACATGAAATCGTTGAGATCTGTGGAGGGCATATGAAATTTGTCAAGAGCAGATCCATGAAGGATGTGGTCTATTGGTAAATGATTAATAGAATAGTCAAGAAGAAGAATCTATGCAATGGATGGGGAATGATGAGTTGCACAGACTGACAGGGTTGAAGGGCTATTCTACATACTTATGTTCATAACGTCCAGTTTCTTCATGATACCATTATAAAAAATAAATTGAAGCACGAGGGTTTGGCAATCAAAACAAATATGGAAAGTGAAAGGAAATCAAAACATAATTGCGTTAGCACCGAGGGTTTATGGAGTCTCAGCAAAAACAAATTTCATGAACCCTCTATCATCAATGGCTTCCAAAAAACATCAGATCGAGGGTCACTGCAAAAAAATCATATAATTGAGATCTGTGGGTCAATCTGTGGAATGGTCATGGGCTCAAATCCATGGGAGAATCTTGAAAACAACATTATGAATAGGTGACCAATAGAATCCAAATGACAATCGTTAAATATGGATCGTATCAATGAGGTAAGGGCTGTGATTTCTCATATTGAAGAACATAAAGGAGATGGGAAAAAATGCAATTGCATATCTGAGCACACCACTTCGAATTCAAATTGTGCAATTTTGTTGATTTTCCTCCATTTTTCAGCGTTGAAAAAAAAATATAGTGCATAAAATCTCATATGGATTGTTGAATGTTCTATGTGCAGGTAGCTGGAGAAAATCATTGAGGATGCGGATAACAGAGTATTGAATAGATTTCTTTGTTTTCCTCTTTTTATACATAGTTATGTGGGGAATGTTATATTGTTGATGATGAATCCATAGTGACATATGTTAAAACTAATTCATATACAAGATCCATTCTTCAGGAGGATGGAAAAGACCCTAGTTGAGATCTAGGGCCCCCAGTACACTCCTGGGGTTCTTGGTCTCAGACCAAACAGTTAGAGCCATGGAAAAATACCCTATTGGGGGCCCCTAGTGTATTGTTGGGGTTCTTGGTCAATGATGCAGGAGCATCGCAGCTACCAAAGAGAGCATCGAGGCAGCGCATATGTTTTTTTTAACACATAACATATTTCTCTGAAAACTTTTTGAAATTGTAGCACCAAACCTTAAATGAACCCTTTATGAAGGAGCACCTTTTGTATATTGTACCAGACCTCGAGCCATATGCTCTTGTCTGAAGTAGATAGGAGGCATTTAATCTAGTTAATGCTGGTAGATAGGATTTTAAGTCTAGATTTGATAGTTTAGATAGAAGGAGGGAAAACGAATATAGACACCCTCATTGTATCATTGTAACATGAGCAATCAAGCATTTAGGAGAGAGGAGAGCAAGTAGAGAATTGTGTAGAGAACGCCCATGTACAGATATTGAATTAATAGAAGAAATCTTTGATTCAAATCCATGGTTATGTGTCTATTCTCTATGTATTGATGTATGCTCATGAATGTTTGTATTTTGGTTATGCATTTGCTTTGTATATGTTGTGCATGTGATTTCATGTTTCAAAGTAAATCCTGAATAGGAGAATGGAATGAGTTTCAATCGTTTTTCTACCTGGGCCAGGAGATTCCTGCAAAGAGTGCAGTCTAATTCATCCACAAGGAGTGCGTTGATGAAGGCTTAGTAGTTGAACCTTTTCTCTCATTCATAGCAGAAGTAGAAGTGGGTTATACAAGCCATGCAAAGAGTGCATCGGCAAAGGAGGAAGCCTCAGTCGCGAAACTGAGCAGAAGTGTTGAAGGACTACCGCTACGGCATACGTAGGGTCAAGAAGGCTCAAACAGTTGAAGTGTTCATAGGGTTTGCTGCAAGGAGTGCGTCCAAAGAACCCCGTTGAGGTCGAAGTAACTTGGAAAGCTCAGGAAGGTTAGGTCCTTGAGTCGCTGAAGATTCAGCATAGACAAGTGTGACTTGAAGTCGGGTGGAGACGTCGCAGGTTGGCGAAGGCGCGAAAGAATCTCATGGAGAGATACTCTTTTCGTCTCGAGGATTAACCAGGAGGAGCGGACGGTCGAAATATTCTCGGGAGATTTCGTGAGGTTCTGTGGATCATTAGATCTTGCAAAGGTGTAGGGAAGTTACAGGTAGAAGGTTCCAAGGAGTTGGAAGCTCAGGAGAGGCAGGGTCATTGATTCCGAGTTATAAGAGCCGTAGAATCTACACGTGATATCATGTATCGGGAACTCGGGAGTTGAATCCCCAAAAGTTATGAAGTCAGAGTCGCGAGATCGCGAGACACGATAAGATCAAATTCGTTCGTTGAGGAGGATGCATGTCAGGAGATCCTCATCTCACAGACTCGGGCATTTGAGGTCCGAAGGGGGAGATCTTTAGGTTCGTGAGGGGCGAGGTAGCGAGGAGATCCAGATCGTCCAATTGAGGGGACGTGTGGCAGAGATCCAAGGATCTCGCTAACTCGAAACTCGCAAGGTGAACGCCCAAGTTCTTCGGGTTAAAAGACGCGAGGTGTGAGGTTACAAGGATGCGAAGTGGCGATAGGTTTGTAGCTGTCTATCTGTGGGGACAGGTGGCAGAGGTCGGTGATCTCACTAACTCAGAACTCGCAGGTTGAGAACCCAAGTATTGTGTGTACAAAGTCATGAGACACGAGGACGCGAGGCGACGAGGGAGCGGGAGATCGTAGCCGTCCATCTGAGGGGACAGGTGGCTGAGATCGGTGGTCTCGCAGCTCAGGAGCTCGCAGGTTTAGAGTCCAACATTTGGGTATTCCAAGCCATGAAGTCACGAGGTGGAGAGATAAGGATGACCATTGGATTTGGGGCCACAGGAGGACCGTTGGATCCGTGCAAGGGATCATGTCTCGGAACCTCGCAAGAAAAGATCCGAGAATTTGAACGCGGGTATCGCGAGGTCGCGAGAAGGAAATATCTCGACAGCTGGAGCAGAGTGGGCCACAACGGAGCGTAAGTGGAATACAGGTGGCACAAAGGGACGTCGAGTCACAAAGCGTCGAGGAGCCGAGACTCGTGTGGACGACAAGCCGCGAAGTGCCAAGGAGCCGAGGTTCGTACAGGCACGTGGCAAGCATAAGGTGGGACCGCGCACCTCGGGGACTCGTGGACTAGGGAGGTGAAAACTCGATGGTTCAACCGGAGAGGTCACGAGGTTGCAAGGTCGCGAGATTTCAAGGTCACGAGAAGTGCTTACATTAATCCTAACCCACGGTTTCATGTGGAAGGAGCTACACCCGAACCACCAAATTGGGTATCACAAGGTTTGAGAGGAAGAGTTGGAGGCTTGAGTCACAGACTCGTGAGATAGTGAGGTTGAACGGATCTTATGGAGGTGAAGGGGGAACCTCGGAGCAGATCACTGTGGGTGCAGATATTCCAATAGGGAGATAGAAGAACCTTCTAGTTCTTTGGGCAGAGAAAAAGACAGGTCCTATGAGCGGACGTGCCATGGGTGGCGCGCCTACGTCAGAGTGGTATCAGAGCGAGAAAATATCTTTGCTTTCTGTAGCAGGGAAGAGAAGAAAATTTTACCATGCCGCCGCAGAGGGAAAGACAAGTACAGAATCCAGAAATGGAAAGGCAGATACGTGATCTCCGAGTGAGATTAGAAGATATGGAAGCAGCACAGAGACACACAACAAATGTTGGAGATCTAAGTGACTCCGAAGGTGAAGTTGAAGCCGAACAGCAAGGAGAAGTTGCAGTTGAGGATGCATCCAACGAGTGGCTAAATTAAGGCTATCGCTCGGATGAGTTCCAAGACCAAAATGGACATTCCAACTTATGAAGGAAGTTTGGATGCAGAAGAGCTGTTAGACTGGATTAGAACTCTTGACACCTACTTCGATTATGAGGATATTGAAGAGGATAAAAAGGTTAGGTATGCTGTCACAAAGTTGAAAGGACATGCAGCATTATGGTGGGACAAGCTTCAAGCAGATAGACATTCCAAAGGCAAGCAAAAGATCAAAAGTTGGGATCAAATGATTGCGAAGATGAAGGAAAAATTCATCCTAAGGGATTACCAAATCACACTGTTCAGGAGAATGCAGAATCTGAGACATAAGCTGATGACAGTGAAGGAGTACACTGAAGAATTTTACAAGCTCAATATTAGGGCAGGTCATCAGGAGAGCGATGATGAAAAAGTTGCCAGGTATATGAATGGATTAAGATATGATATCCAGGATGAGATGAGTATGACAACCATCAGAACGGTGGAGGATGCGTATCAGATGGTGTTGAAAGTCGAAGAAAATCTAAGCCTTAAGCCAGCACAGCGAGGCCGAGGTAAGAGCCAACCAAAGGATAAGTCAATTGCTCAAGATAGGTTCCAGAAACCCAAGGACGACTGGAAAAAGCCTCAGACCAGAACAGAAAGAGGTGGAAGTTCACAGCGAGGCCAGCACGCTGAACAATGAAGGCAGCAGACAGAACAGAGTGGAGGATACGCTGACAACAACACCTTTCCTCGTACCAGAGGTAGAGAAAGAGGCAGAGGTGGAGTCATCACATGCTTTACGTGTGGGAAGGATGGACATAAAGCAGTTGACTGTCCAAATAGGAAAAAGGACAGAGGAGAAGCTCACATCGTTGAAGCACAGAGGCAAAATGTTGAGGCAGAAGACACAGAAGATGGAAGGTCGCTAATGATGCGTAAGGTTCTCTTAACACCCGAGAAGGAGGTGGAGGACATGGCTCAAAGGAACAGACTTTTCAGAACTACATGCAAAACCAAAGATAGAGTGTGCAAAGTTATCATGGATAGCGGAAGCACAGACAATCTCATTTCAACCGAGATGATGGAGAAACTGGAGTTGGAGACGACTGATCATCCAAGTCCATATAGAGTCTCATGGTTATAGAAGGGACATCAGGTGAGTGTCACTAAACAATGCTTAGTTGACATCAAGATAGGAAGATACAATGATAAAATTCTCTGTGATGTTATTCCTATGGATGTATGTCATTTATTGCTAGGCAGCCCATGGCAATATGACAGGAACGTAATTCATGATGGGAAGATGAATACATATACTTTGGAGAAGAATGGGAGAACGCATATGTTACTTCCAATTAAAGAAAATGAAGTAAAACCAGAATTAAGAAATAATATACTTCTCATGAGTGGGAAGGAACTTCTGGCAGAAGTAAAGAAGAAGGAAGGTCCACAATTCTTTGTGGTCAGGAAACCAAGAGTTGTTTTGACCAGCACAAGAGTGGATGACTTGCCGGAAGAAATTCAGGAACTACTGGAGGAGTTTGTTGACATTGTGGTAGATGAATTACCTCATTCGTTGCCGCTAGTAAGGAGTGTGAGTCATCATATAGACCTCATACCCGGAGCCAGTTTGCCAAATAAAGTTGCGTACAGGTTGATGCCATAGGAGAACGAAGAAGTCAAAAGGCAGGTGCAGGAACTACTGGACAAAGGATTGATCAGGGAAAGTTTAAGTCTATGTGCCATTCCAACAGTACTGAGTCCAAAGAAAGATGGAGGTTGGAGAATGTGTACAGACTCCAGAGCCATTAACAAAATAACCATCAGGTACAGGTTTCCACTGCCGAGAATGGATGACTTGATGGACTACTTAAGTAGAGCAAAAAAATTTTCAAAAGTCGATTTGAAAAGTGGGTACCATCAGATTCGCATGAGGGAAGGCGATGAATGGAAGACGGCCTTCAAAACCAATGAAGGGTTGTACGAATGGCTAGTCATGCTGTTTGGTTTGACGAATGCACCGAGTACATTCATGAGGCTAATGAATGAAGTGCTGAAAGAATTCATTGGTAAATTTGTCATTGCTTATCTAGATGACATATTGATTTTCAGCAAATCAAAAGAAGAGCATTTGAAGCATTTAGCTGCAGTAATGAGGAAACTACAGCAAGAGAAGTTGTTGATCAATGTGAGGAAATCTTCATTTATGAAGACAGAACTCATTTACTTGGGGTTTGTCATATCGGCAAATGAATTGAAGATGGATCCAAGTAAAGTGGAGGTAATTAAAAGTTGGCCATCACAGAGAAATGTTTTCGAGGTGAGAAGTTTTCATGGACTGGCTAGTTTCTACCAGAAATTCATCAGGAATTTCAGTGGAATTAGTGCAGCAATGATGGACACAGTCAAGAAAAGACATAAATATTTTCAGTGGACTGAAGCGGCAGAGAAGAGCTTCAATCTGTTGAAGCGAAAAATCATGGAACAACCGGTCTTAGTGTTGTCGGATTTTACGAAGGTGTTTTAGGTGAAATGCGATGCAAGTGGCTTTGCCATAGGCATGGTCTTGAGTCAGGAGGACAGACCAGTTGCATATTTCAGTGAGAAGTTGGATGAAGCCAAGCTGAAATACTCCACTTATGATAAGGAATTCTATGCCATCATACAGGCGTTGAAGAAGTGGAGGCATTATCTAATTCCGAAAGAATTTGTACTGTACAGCAATAATCATGCATTACAGTTTGTGAGTCAACAGGAGAAGTTGAATCAAAAGCATGCAAAATGGGTAGAGTATATGCAAAATTTTACATTTGTAATTAAACACATTTTAGGTACTACTAACAAAGTGGTTGATGCTTTGAGCAGGAAGTGTTTATTGCTGCAGGAGTTTCGAGTCAAAACATTGGGTTTTGAAAATCTTAAGGACATGTATGCAATTGATGTAGATTTTGCAGAGGCATATGAGGCAGCTGAGAATCCAGTTCTTAGGGATAGAAGCCCATGGATGGATTACATGATCCAAAATGGATTGTTGTTTAGAGGAAATCAGTTATGCATTCCACATTGCTCCATGAGGGAGAATCTGTTAAAGGAAAAGCATAGTGGTGGATTGGCAGGACATTTTGGCCACGACAAGACGTTTGCAAAGCTAAGCGAAGCATACTTTTAGCCAGGGATGTGGTTAGAAGTCAAGAAGTTTGTTGACAGATGCAGAATTTGCCAGCATTCGAAGGGCCGGAAGCAGAATGCGGGATTATATCAATCCTTACCAATACCAGAGAGGCCGTGGGATGAAATCAGCATGGATTTCATATTGGGATTACCAAGAACGCAAAGAGGACATGATTCGATCTTTGTGGTGGTCGACAGGTTTTCAAAAATGGCACATTTTATCCCATGCCAGAAGACCAGCGATGCGACTCACATCGCAAATTTGTTTTTCAAGGAGGTTGTTAGGCTTCATGGTTTACCCAGAAGCATAGTATCGGACAGGGATACAAAATTCATTGGACATTTCTGGAGGATGCTATGGAATAAAATGGGAACTAATTTGGTGTTCAGTTCAGCCTACCATCCCCAGACAGATGGGAAAACAGAGATGGTAAATAGAAGTCTGGGAGACTTGCTGAGAAGCTTGGTGATAGAGCACCATAGCAGTTGGGATAGCATATTACCACAAGTAGAGTTCGCATACAACGATTCAGTGAATCAGAGCATAGGAAAAAGTCTATTTGAAATTGTATATGGCAGGCAACTAAGGGGAGTATCTGAACTGAGGGACTTAGAGAAGATAATCACCAAGAGCGCAAGCGCTGAAGAATTCACAGAGGCGATGGAAGAACTGCACAGTAGGGTGAAGCAACGATTGTTGGAATCAAACCAGAAATACAAGCGCAGAGTAGATTAGCATCGGAGACAACTTCAGTTTGAAGTGGGTGATCTAGTTCTGGCACATCTGAGAAAGGAAAGGTTCCCAAGGGGGATGTACAACAAGCTCAAAATGAAGAAAATTGGGCCATGCAGAGTCCTGAAGAAATTGGGAGAAAATGCTTATGAGATTGAATTGCCGAATGGGATCGGAATATCTCCAACATTCAATGTCTCAGACTTATATCCATATAAGGCTGAGGAAGCAGGAGATGAAAGCGATGAACAGCCAGAAGTTCAGTGGCAGAAACAGATGCCGATTGTGGAGAAGCCACAAATGGAGCGTATAATTGACAAAAGGGTGAGCAAAAAGACCAGGTGAAAGGAATACTATGAGTATCTGGTCAAATGGAAGAACCATCCATCATGGACATACCATGCAGGAGCTCATGGATAGGAGCCCATGAAATTTTTCAAGCCGAGGAGTATGATGCAGGAGCATCGCAGCTACCAAAGTGAGCATGGAGGCAACGCATATGTTTTTTTTAACACATGACATATTTCTCTGAATTTTTTTTGAAATTGAAGCGCCAAACCTTAAATTAACCCTTTATGAAGGAGCGCCTTTTGTATATTGTACTATACCTCGAGCCATATGCTCTTGTCTGAAGTAGACAGGATCCATTTAATCTAGTTAATGCTGGTAGATAGGATTTTAAGTCTAGATTTGATAGTTTAGATAGAAGGAGGGAAAATGGATATAGACACCCTCATTGTATAATTGTAACATGAGAAATCAAGCATTCAGGAGAGAGCAGAGAAAGTAGAGAATTGTGTAGAGAATTACCTTGTACAGATATTGAATTAATAGAAGAAAGCTTTGATTCAAATCCATGGTTATGTGTCTATTCTCTGTGTATTGATGTATGCTCATGAATGTTTGTCTTCTGGTTATGCATTTTCTTTGTATATGCTGTGCATGTGATTTCATGTTTCAAACTGAAGCCTGAATAGGAGAATGGAATGAGTTTCAATCGTTTTTCTACCTGAGCCAGGAGATTCCTGCAAAGAGTGCAGTCGAATTCATCCGCAAGGAGTGCGTTGATGAAGGCTCAATAGTTGAACCTTTTCTCTCATTTGTACCAGAAGTAGAAGTGGGTTATACAAGCCATGCAAAGAGTGCACCATCAAAGGAGGAAGCCTCAATCGCGAAACTGAGCAGAAGTGTTGAAGGACTACTGCTATGACATACGCAGGGTCAAGAAGGCTCGAATAGTTGAAGTGTTCATAGGGTTTGCCGCAAGGAGTGCATGCAAAGAACCCCGTTGAGGTCGAAGTAACTTGGAAAGATCAGGAAGGTTAGGTCCTTGAGTCATTGAAGATTTAGCATAGACAAGTGTGACTTGAAGTCGGGTGGAGACATCGCAGGTTGGCGAAGGCACGAAAGAATCTCGTGGAGAGATACTCTTTTCGTCTCGGGGATTAACCAGGAGGAGGGGACGATTGAAATATTCTCAGGAGATTTCGCGAGGTTCTGTGGATCATTAGATCTTGCATAGGTGCAGGGAAGTTACAGGGAGAAGGTTCCAAGGAGTTGGAAGCTCAGGAGAGGCAGGGTCGTTCAATCCGAGTCATATGAGCCGTAGAATCTACACGTGATATCATGTATCGGGAACTCAGGAGTTGAAGCCCCAAAAGTTGTGAAGTCAGAGTCGCGAGATCGCGAGACGCAATAAGATCAGAGCCATTCGTTGAGGAGGACGCATGTCAGGAGATCCTCATCTCGCAGACTCAGGCATTTGAGGTCCAAAGGGGGAGATCTTTAGCTTCGCGAGGGGTGAGGTAGCGAGGAGATCCAGATCATCCAATTGAGGGGATGCATGGCAGAGATCCAAGGATCTCGCTAACTCGAAACTCGCAAGTTGAATGCCCAAGTGCTTGGGGTTAAAAGCCACGAGGCACGAGGTTACGAGGACGTGAAGTGGCGAGAGTTTTGTAGCCGTCCATCTGTGGGGACAGGTGGCAGAGGCCGGTGATCTTGCTAACTCAGAACTCGCAGGTTGAGAACCCAAGTATTGGGCATACAAAGTCGCAAGACGCTAGGACGCGAGGCGATGAGGGAGCGGGAGATCGTAGCCATCCATCTGAGGGGACAGGTGGCTGAGATCGGTGGTCTCACAGCTCGGGAGCTCGTAGGTTTAGAGTCCAACATTTGGGTATTCCAAGCTGCGAAGTCACGAGGTGGCGAGATAAGGAAGACCATTGGATTCGGGGCCACAGGAGGACCGTTGGATCCATGTGAGGGATCGTGTCTTGAAACCTCGCAAGAAAAGATCTGAGAATTTAAACGTGGGTATAGCGAGGTCACGAGAAGGCAATATCTTGACAGTTGGAGCAGAGTGGGCCACAATGGAGTGTAAGTGGAATACAGGTGGCACAAAGGGACGCCAAGTCACAAAGCGCCGAGGAGCCGAGACTCATGTGGACGACAAGCTGCGAAGTGCCAAGGAGCTGAGGTTCATACGGGCACGTGGCAAGCATAAGGTGGGACCGCGCACCTCGGGGACTCATGGACTAGGGAGGTGAAAACTCGATGGTTCAACCGGCGAGGTCGCGAGGCTGTGAGGTCGCGAGATTTCAAGGTCACTAGAAGTGCTTACATTAAGCCTAACCCATGGTTGCATGTGGAAGGAGCTACACCCGAACCACCAAATCGAGTATCACAAGGTTTGAGAGGAAGATTTGGAGGCTTGAGTCACAGACTCGCGAGATAGCGAGGTTGAACAGATCTCCCGGAGGTGAAGGGGGAACCTCGGAGCAGATCACTGTGGGTGTAGATCTTCCGATAGGGAGATAGAAGAACCTTCGAGTTCTTCAGGCCGAGAAAAGGACAGGTCCTGTGAGTGGATGTGTCGTGGGTGGCACACCTGCATCAGTCAAGGACCAAGCAGTTTGATGGTATAAGTCCCTAGATGTGTTTTAGAGACCCTGGATGTGTTCTAGGGAATCCTTGCTCATGCTTGGATTGATACTTGGTTGTGTATCTTGGTGGATAAGACCCTAGTTGTGATCTAAGGATCACATATGTGTTCTAGGGTATCATGTTTTGGGACCAGGAAGTTTCTTGGTTAAGTGCCAAGCTAAGATAATGTGTGACCCTCTTCTCTCCTAGGATGGTCCATGAAACTTAGGAGCAGTTAAGAACAAGGGCATGATCACATCATTAAACGTCCTCGTATGTTGGGATGATAAAAGCTTATAAGTTATATCATGAGATTCATGTGGACATTATGCCATTAAAGAAGAACTTACCTTTTTGACTTTGTCTTGAAAACCCCCTTTCTTGAGTTATGTCTCCCTTAATTGTTGTGTATGTTTTGGTTTGGTTCTTTGCTTCTTCCTAAAGAAAGCTAGCTGCCTTGTTTTTGGATCCCCTCTCCTTGACTTGTTATCTCCTTGTTGACTTTTATGATTTAACAATTAATATTTTATATTATAAAATATTATTTGTTTAATTATTTATTTATTTAATTATTAGGATTTAAATTCTAACCCTAAAGTTAGGACTAAATAAACTAGCCCTAACCTATCCACCAAAACTATAAACTAGAGTGGTCTATCCTCACTCATTACACTCACTCTCTCTCCTAACTGAGTTTTTTGTCTGAGCTTTCTATGGCCCCTATTGTTCAGTTGCTAAGTCGCTGCAACCCCCTCTATGATATATGTTTTGTGTGTTAAGGTTTTCTCAGCCATCGTGGGCTTACCCTCTCCAGTATCCTGCTTCCGTTGACCCTAAGGGTCCTTTTCAGCCAGTCGCAGGCCTCTCTCTGGTTGTTGTTTGAAGTCTCTAGTTGTTATTGTTGGTGTCTCCTTTGTTGTTATGTGTTTCTCTTGTTGGTATAGCTTTCTCTTGTTGGAACAACCTTCTCTTGCCAGTATAGACTTATCCTACTAGTACAACCTCCTCTTGTTGGTACAACCATGTTTTGTTGGTGATTGTCTTACTTCCCTATGTGTATTGCCATAGTTTTGGAACTATTGTAACACTTTTTTTTTTGTGGACTGTAAGAGTTAAGGCTGCTTGGGTCCCTAGTTTGAACAAGATATTTTCATTTATCCCTATTACTTGACAATGGCATGGTCTCTTGCTATTTTCTGGTCCACTACCATTAAAGGTTCTTCTTGGAAATTATATTCTAAGGATCATGATGAGATCTACCCTGAGGGTTTGATCAATGACCCCTTAAAGCTTTTCTGAGCATACATATAAGAAGATAACATCAACATATTAGGTAAATTTGTTCTTTGTTTGGATAAGGTAATTCTCAGATTTATGTTATGATTTATGCTATTAGATTTTACTTCAGAATTTTTTATTGATTCAGAATTACAGTAGCAAATAAATAGAAATTTAATAAGATTATTTTTGTTCCTAGCTAGTGTATAAAATTTCCCTTAAACTCTAACATGGTATCAGAGCTTAGGGTGTGAAAATAGCTCATTTGTGGCATACTTTTGAACCTGCGTAGATCCACTATTAAGGGTTTGTTTTCAAGATCAACAATAAGTTTGTTTTATATCAGATCTCTTCTATAAGCAGTTTTTAGTATGGCTTCATCTTCAGTCAAAGAAGAAGGCAGGCTTAAGGGGATTCAAACTTCGATGCCTGGAAGGATAGGGTATTAAATATCCTAGAAGAAAGTGACTTGGATGAACTGGTTACCAAGGTGATGGAAGAACCTACTTCAAATGCAGGAAGAGCATCCTATAAGAAGAGGAAGGCCAAAGCCAAGAGGGTCATTTTTGACTCAGTTAAAGACAACATGATGCCTCTTATTGCTCATCTAAGGAAAAAAAAAGTATGCTTTGATTCCCTAGACAATTTGTATGAAACGAAACCCCCAACTCAGAAAAGGACCTTAAAGGAAGAACTGCATACATTGAATATGGGAAAGGATTAATCCATCTTTGCCTTCTTTTCCAAAATTTTCCAAACAAGAGATCAGCATGCAAAAATTGGAGTTGAAGTAGTTGATGATGACATTATACAAACAACAATAGATGGTCATCCATAATCATGGGATACATTTCTCTCATCAGTAAAAGGAAGAGAATTTCAACCCAACTTTGAGATATTGTGGCATGATTGCTTGGAAGAAGAGGGCAGACTTAAAAGCATAAATGAACCCTCAATAGTTAAAGACCATGCTATTTCAGCCAAAGCCAATAAATGGAAGAGGTTTCCTCAGCACAAAGGAAAAGGTAAGAAACCTCAAGGTAAGAACTCTCATCCTCACTCTCATTTATATAAAGTAAGATAATTTAACTGTAAAAAGCTAGGTCATTATGCAAAAGACTGCAGGAACCCTCCTTCACAGCAGAAACAGAAAGGCAGGTTCCATGCTTCAGTTGTAACTGAGGAAGAAGAGACTCAAAGAAAGAGAACTAGAGTTGTTACTAAAGAACAAGAACAACGTAGAGTAATTTATCTTGTTTCAGTTCTCTCTGGTGCTATCACCAAATCAGAAGAAATTTGGTTAGTGGACAGTGGTGCCTCCAAGCATAGGACAAGCTTCAAACAAAACCTTGTGAACTATAGAGATAAGAAGTTCAATGTGAAGGTAGAATTAGGTGATGATGGCACTTATGCCATCAAAGGAATTGGATCAACATCTTTTCAGCTTAAGTGAGGTAATACATTTCATATTGAAGAAATTATTTATGTTCTTGGTTTAAAGAAAAATCTTATCTCAGTTGCAGTTCTAGAAAGTAAAGGGTACACAATATCCTTCTCCAAAGAAAAGGCTCTTATGTGGTCCTCAAATGAAAGTATGAGCTCGTCCATGCCAATCGAAGCTCAAGAAGGTGGAATTTACAAATTCACTGGTCAAGTTATTTAGGCATTAGCTCATGAGATGATCAACCCTTGTGAACTATGGCACAGAAGGTTTAGACATCTCAACTATAATGCTCTACAAGGTTTGCAAAATATGGTAACAGGTATGCCAGTCTTTTCTTTTGAGCATGATAGTATTTGTAGAGGTTGTGCTCTTGGTAAAAATACAAAGAAAGCTTACCCTCACAGTAATAGAAAAACTAATGGTATCTTAGATCTTACTCATTCTGATATCTGTGGACCTATGATTTCTCCCTCCATGAATGGTTGTCTTTATTATATCATTTTTATTGATGATTGTTCTTGTAAAAACCGGATTTATTTTTTGAAAACTAAAGATGAATCTTTCAGTAAATTTCAGGATTTTAAGAATCTTGTTGAGAATCAGATAGGTAGACATATTCGTGTTTTCATAACAGACAATGGAAAAGAGTTCGAATCCCACAAGTATGATGATCTATGATGGGATTCTGGGATTAAGAGGGAGTTGACCATGCCTTATAATCCCCAGTAGAATGGGGTTGTAGAAAGAAAGAACAGGACAATTTTTGAAACAGCCAGAGCTATGATGTATGATCAAAATATTTCGTTGTCTCTTTGGGTCGAAGCTACAAGTAATGTAGTCTATATTCAAAACAGGTGTCCTCATAAATCTATGGAAGAGAAAACTCCAGAAGAAGTCTTCACGGGTAAGAATCCTTCAGTTCATCATTTGAGAATTTTTAGTAGTCCTATCTACATTCATGTACCAAAAGAAAAGAGGACTAAGTTAGAGCCCTCTAAAAAGAAAGGTACTTTTGTGGGGTACATTGAGACCTAAAAATCATATTGAATCTATGTACTAGGGAAAAAGCACATAGAGGTCAGTAGATATGTGAACTTCCATGAGGAATCCACTTTTCTTCGTTCCAGAGAACTTCCTTGTGATACAAAGGAGCGGGAAGCTCCATCTCCAGAACCTTCAGATTCATAACTTTCAGATGAGTAGAGGGAGGAGGCCATAGAGCCTTCAGTGAACCCCATAAGGGATTCTATTGAGTTTCCCTTAGAAAAACCTCCTGCAAAAAGGAAGCCAACATGGTGTCGTGAAATTTTAAAGGAAGTAGAAAAGCATGCAACACCTAAAGGTACTTTCAGAGAAAGAAAGAAGCAAGATAAATACTCAGGTTTGGTAGCTCAGTTGAATCTTGTGATTGACTCAAAACCTTCCACTTTTGATGAGGCTTCCAAACATAAAGTGTGGAAGGATTTCATGATAGAAGAATATGATTCAATATTGAGAATGATGTATGGGAAGTGGTCCCAATACCTCAAGGAAAATTAGTAGTAACCTCTAAATGGATTTACAAAATAAAGCATGTAGCAGATGGTAGTGTTGAAAAATTCAAAGCTAGATTTGTGGCTCGTGGCTTCTCTCAGAAAGACGGAATTGATTATGATGAGATTTTTGCTCATGTTTCCAAGTATGCCTCTATCAGAATCATCATCTCTCTTGCTTCAGTCTTTAATTGGAAACTTCACCAAATGGATGTTAAGACTGATTTTCTTAATGGTGAAGTTGAGAAAGAGTTTTATATCAAGCAGCGTGAGGGTTTTGTGATCCATGGCAAAGAATCCCATGTCTACAAACTCAAGAAAGATTTTTTTGGATTGAAACAAGCTCCGATATCTTGGTATGGAAGAATTGATAATTTTCTTCAAAGTCTTGGATTCTCCAAGAGTATAGCAGATCCTAATCTTTATATAAATATTTTGAAGAATCATCTTGTTATCTTGTGATCCGGATTATTTTCGGCACGAAATGAGAGTGGAGATATAATAAAGATATCTCGGATATCCAATAATATAACAGAAATGTATCAGAGATGCAACCATAAACACATAGGTACATTAATACACAATTTTCTATTAATGAGCGAAAATGTACAAAGACTGTAAAAATACAGAGTGAAAGACTCGCTAGAATGGTGGTAGCTTATCTTTGAGAAGAGATGTGTCTGCTACTCGCATTCATAAGAAGATGATTTTACAATGAGGCTCGAAAGGCCTTTTTATCATAAAGAAAATCCAAAACCCTAACCCTGGAAGATGAAAAGCCAAAAATTTGGTGGACCCCGTTTTGGGTAGTTTGGTGTATCAACTTCTCAGGGGTGTAACTTTGGCATACGATCTCCGTTTTGGGCGCACGATAGATCATTGGAAAGGTATCGTCAAGGAGATTCATTTTGGGGGATAAATGAGAGCCTTTATCCATATTTGAGAAGCTCGATACCGAAAAACCTTCATTTAGGCCCTCAAAATGGCCCTCGAAGTTAAAAACTACTAAAAATAGTAAATTACCAAAATTGCTAGAAAACTAGTTTGACCCAATTGGAAAAGGTGGGTGGCCACCGATATCCACCTAGATCAATCCTCCCTCCTTAGGAAGAAATGGTCTAAATTGCGTTGATTTCCCGGGGGAGAGAGAAAAGTGTTCGTTGAATCTGCATCTTGATTAGTTGCTTGCCTCGTTGGAGAAGTTGCGTTGCTTAGCTTGTTGAAGGTTGTCATGAACCTGTGGCTAGAAGGGTTGGGCATTTTTAACTAGTTTGGCTACATGAGATTCCTGTGTGCAGAAGGAATATTTACACTTTGTTGCAATCTTGTCGACCTGCTTTTGTTGGATAGAAGGTGGTTGGACTGAGGCTACAGTGGTGTTCTTCTGTTCATGCTTTGAACAAACTGTGAAGAAGCTAAATTTTGTAGTATGAGATACTACCTTGTGGCACTGTTTAGGTGGGACAATAGTCAGAATTACTTCTAGTATCCTGTAGATATGACTCCCCAGAGTGACAATGAAACTATGGGGTCGAGACTCATAGATAGCATGATGCTTCCACATTTATGGCTGGCCCAAGAGACTATCACAGACATCCATCGGGGAAACATCACATAATACCTCATCCTTGAAGGGATGGATGTCATATGACAATCAACATTTCTGGTTGAAACGAAGATCTCATCCCTGTCGAAGCCACCCAATGTTGTATGGTTGCGGGTGTGGTGTTTTCGACAATCCCAATTGTTTGATGGCCTCTGCTAAGATGAGGTTGTTCTAGTTTCTGCTATCAACAATAAAATGCAGCAGGGTCCCCTTCACCCACATCTGTGAATGAAAAAGATGATCCCCCTCTTCAATATCTATGGGTTCTTTTGGTTGAATTGTTGTGGTCGCGGCAATAGAAGTGGGGTCTGCATCGATGATCTGTCTTCTATCAATATTTTCTGAATCAGATTTTGAATCAGGGTTCGACTCCTTGTCTTTGATCTCGACCACCAATGACTGTTTTGGGCAACATCCATTGGTGTTGTTCCAGGGGATTTTTTGGAAATCACACCATTTTCTAGTGTCCTTCTTTGTCTTTCGGTTACCCTTCTTTTCCTGTGGCTTGGTTTAGTTTTTGGGAGACTATTTGTTAGGGTCATATTTATCATACTTTGGTTGTTGTGGATTTACAGACCCAAATTCCCGTTTGTTCTGGTGCTTAAATTTCTGTTCGATTTTAACAACACATCGATAAGCAGCACCGAGTGATGAGATGTCCAGAAAATCCATTTTAGTTTGGATGTATCTGTGTAGAGCCCCACGGTATTTCAGAATTAAATGTCATTCAGATTCTTTGATACCCAGCTTGGTGCACAAGGAATGGAAGGTATTGGTAAACTTGTACCTTGAAAGGGAGGTGCCTCCAAAGTGGTCGCTTGATGAAGATGTGCCTGTTTTTATCGGCAGGTGTTGAAGGATGTGGGAAAAATTCTCCATCATTTCGTCCCTCTGTCGCGTGAGAGCTTGCTCAAGCAATAGATTAATATAATCGTATGCTCTGTCATTTTTATTTTCTTCCACCATGGAGGGTTTCTTGGGTGTGCGAGAGCGATTGTCCTCAAGAGAGACAAGATTGAGACCCAAATTTCTATACTCAGACCTCATTGGGGACATGCACTGAAAAATGATCAAGAGAAACCTACTCTGATACCACTGATATGGATTATTTTCGGCACGAAATGAGAGAAGAAATATAATAAAGAAATGTGAAGAGATATCTAGGATATCCAATAATATAATAGAAGTGTATCAGAGATGAAAAAATAAACACATAGGTACAGTAATACACAATTTTTTATTAATGAGTGAAAATGTACAAAGACTATAAAAATACAGAGTGAAAGATTTGCTAGAATGGTGACAGCTTATCTCTGAGAAGAGATGTGTCCACTACTTGCATTCACAAGAAGATGATTTTACAATGAGGCTCCAAAGGCCTTTTTATCATAAATAAAATTCGAAACCCTAACCCCGAAAGATGAAAATCCAGCATTTTTGTGGACCCCATTTTGGGTAGTTTGGTGTATCAACTTCCCAGTGGCGTAACTTTGGCATACGATCTTCATTTGGGGCGAACGATAGCTCGTTGGAAAGGTATCATCAAGGAGATTCATTTTGTGGGCTCAATGAGAGACTTTAGCTATCATGTAGAAGCATGATCCTGAAAAACCTTCATTTAGGCCCTCAAAATGGCCTCAGAAGTTAAAAACTGCTAAAAATAGTAAATTACCAAAATTGCCAGAAAATTGTTTTGAGCCAGTTGGAAAAGGTGGGTGGCCACCGATATCCATCTGGATCAATCCTCCCTCCTTAGGAATAAATGGTCTCTGTTGCGTTGATTTCCTGAGGGAGAGGGAAAAGTGTTTGTTGAATCGACATCTTGATGAGTTGCTTGCCTTGTTGGAGAAGTTGCACTGCTTAGGTTGTTGAAGGTTGTCATGAACCTATGGTTGGAAGGGTTCGACCTTTTTAACTAGTCTAGCTACATGAGATGCCTATGCGTAGAATGAATCTTTACACTTTGTTGCAAACTTGTCAACCTCCTTCTGTTGGATAGAAAGTGCTTGGACTGAGGCTGCAGTGGTGTTCTTTTGTTCATGCTTTGAACAGACTGTGAAGAAGCTTAATTTTTTAGTAAGAGATACTACCTTGTGGCACTGTTTAGGTGGGAAAAGACTCAAAATTACCCATGGTATCCTGTACAGATAATCCCCCAGAGTAATAATGACACTACGGGGTCGAGACTCATAGATAGCATGGCACTTCCACATATATATCTGGTCCAAGAGAACATCACAACCATCCAGTGGGGAAACATCACATAATACCTCATCCTTGAAGGTTCGGATGTAGTATGACAATCGACAATCTTGGCTGACACGAAGATCACGTCCCTGGTGAAGCCACCCAATGTTGTATGGTTGCGGGTGTGGTGTTGTTGACAATCCCAACTGTTTGACGACCTCTGGTGAGATGAGGTTCTTTTGGCTTTCGCTATAAACAATAAAATGCAACGGGGTCCCCTTCACCCACATCTGTGAATGAAAAAGGCACTCACCCTCTTCAGGATCTGTGGGCTCTTTTGGTTGAATTATTGTGGTCGCAACAATAGTAGTGGGTTCTACGTCAATGATTTGTCTTCTATCAATATTTTCTAAATCAGATTCTGAATCAAGGTTCATCTCCTTGTCTTTGATATCGACCACCAATGACTGTTTTGAGTGGCATTCATTGGTGTTGTGCCAAGGGATTTTTTGGACATCACACCATTTCCCGGTGTCCTTCTTTGTCTTTCCGTGGCCCTTCTTTTCCTGTGGATTGGTTTGGTTTTCAGGAGACTGTTTGATAGGGCCTTCTTTATCATACTTTGGTTGTTGCATATTTGCAAACCCAAACTCCCGTTTGTTCTGGTGCTTAAATTTCTCCTCAATTTTAACAACATATCGATAAGTAGCACCGAGTGATGAGATGTCCACAAAATCCATTTTAGTTTGGATGTATCTGTGTAGATCCCCACGATATTTCAGAGCCAAATTTCATTCAAAGTCTTTAATACCCAGCTTGGTACGCAAGGTATGGAAGGTATTGGTGAACTCTAGAACTACTTGGCCCCTCTCTTTCCGCAGTGTGGTCCATCTCATGTATTGGTCCTCATAGTTTCCAATAGGGAAATATTGTTCCTTCGTCGCATCCGTAAAAAAATCCTAAGTGGGCTCGGCCCCATATATTCTAGACTCCTCTGTGGAAATTTTCTCCCAACAAGTTTCCCACCAATGTTTAACATGGGGGAGAGCCTTAAGGAGTGCGAAGGTGATTTTTTCCCTATCGGAGAAATTATAAACAAATAGATAACCTTCTAGCAGATTTAACAATTTTTCTAGGGAATTTGCATCTATTTGTCCTTCAAATATGGGAATATCAAAATTAACTTGTAGCTTCAAAGGAGAAGTGCCTCCAAAGTGGCCTCTTGGTGAAGACGTGCATGTTGTTATCGACAGACATTGAATTATGTGGGAACAATTCTCCATCATTTCGTCCCTCTGTCACGTGAGAGTTTGCTCAAGCAACAGATTAATAGAATCATCTGCTCTTTCGTTTTTATTTTCTTCCGCCATGGAGGGTTTTTTGGGTGTGCGAGAGTGATTTTCATCAATAGATACAAGCTCGAGACCCAACTTTCTGTACTTAGACCTCATCGGGGACATGCACTAAAAAATGATCAAGAGCAGCCTGCTCTGATACAACTGATCTGGATTATTTTCGGCACGAAATGAGAGTGGAGATATAATAAAGAAATGTGCAGAGATATCTCGGATATCCAATAATATAACATAAATGTATAAGAGATGCAACCATAAACACATAGGTAAAATAATACACAATTTTCTATTAATGAGTGAAAATGTACAAAGACTGTAAAAATACAGAGTGAAAGACTCGCTAGAATGGTGGCAACTTATCTATGAGAAGAGATGTGTCCGCTACTCTTCTTCGCAAGAAGATGATTTTACAATGAGGCTCTAAAGGCCTTTTTATCATAAATAAAATCCAAAACCTAACCCTGGAAGATGAAAATCCAACAGGTTTGTGGACCCCATTTTGGGTAGTTTGGTGTATCAACTTCTTGGGGCCTAACTTTGGAATACGATCTCTGTTTGGGGCGCACGATAGCTTGTTTGAAAGGTATCATTGAGGATATTTATTTTTGGGGATCAATGAGAGCCTTTGGCTATCATTGAGAAGCTCAATCCCAAAAAACCTTCATTTAGGCCCTCAAAATGGCCTCAGAAGTTAAAAACTACTAAAAATAGTAAATTACCAAAATTATCAGAAAATTGTTTTGAGCTAGTTGGAAAAGGTGGGTGGCCACCAATATCCTCCTAGATCAATCCTCCCTCCTTAGCAAGCAATTTTCTCCATTTCATTGAGTTCCTGTGGGAGAGGGAAAAACGTTTTTTGAATCTGCATCTTGATGAGTTGCTAGCCTTGTTGGAGAAGTTGAGCTGCTTAGCTTGTTGAATTATGTCACGAACCTGTGGCTGGAAGGGTTGGAAATTTTTTACTATTCTGGATACATGAGATGCCTATGTGCAGAAGGAATCTTTACACTTTTTTGCAATCTTGTCGACGTGCATCTGTTGGATATAAGTTGCTTGGACTGAGGGTGCAATGGTGTTCTTCTGTTCACGCTTTTAACAGACTGTGAAGAAGTTGAATTTTGTAGTATGAGATACTACCTTGTGGCACTGTTTAGGTGGGATAATATTCAGAATTACCTATGGTATCCTATAGAGATGACCCCCCAAAGTAACAATGAAACTACAGGGTCAAGACTCATAGATATCATGGTGCTTCCACATATATGGTTGGCCCAAGAGAACATCACAAACATCCAGTAGGGAAACATCACATAATACCTCATCCTTGAAGGGCTGGATGTTGTATGACAATCAACATTGTTGGCTGACATGAAGATCTCATCCCTGGAGAATCCACTCGATGTTGTATGGTTACGGGTGTGGTGTTGTTGACAATCCCAATTCTTTGACGACCTCTGCTAAGATGAGGTTCTTCTAGCTTCCACTATCAACAATAAAATGCAGGGAGGTACCCTTCACCCACATCTGTGAATGAAAAAGGTGCTCCCCCTCTTTAGGATCTGTGGGTTCTTCTGGTTGAATTACTACGGTTGCGACAATAGAATTTGGGTCTGCATCGATGATCTGTCTTCTATCAATATTTTCTGAATTAGGATTCGGCTCCTTGTCTTTGATCTTGGCCAAAAATTACTATTTTGAGCGACATTCATCGGTGTTGTTCTAGGGGATTTTGTGTAAATCACACCATTTTCCAGTGTCCTTCTTTGTCTTTCTGTGACCCTTCTTTTCCTGTGGCTTGGTTTGGTTTTTAGGAGACTGTTTGTTAGGGTCGTCTTTATCATACTTTGGCTGTTGTGGATTTTTAGACCCAAACTCCTGTTTGTTCTGGTGCTTAAATTTTTTCATGATTTTAATAGCATATCGATAACCAGCACCGAGTGATGAGTTGTCCAGAAAATCCATTTTAGTTTGGATGTATCTGTGTAGAGCCCCACATTATTTCAAAACCAAATTTCGTTCGGAGTCTTTGATACCCAGCTTGGTGTGCAAGGTATGGAAGGTATTGGTGAATTCCAAAACTTATTGGCCCCTCTCTTGCTGCAGTGTGGTCTATCTCATGTACTAGTCCTCATAGTTTCCAACAAGGTAATATTGTTCCTTTACCGCATCCACAAAAAAAATCCCAAGTGGGCTTGACCCCATATATTATAGACTCCTCTGTGGAACTTTTCTCCCAGTAATTTTCCCACCAATCTTTGACATGGGGGAGAGCCTTAAGGAGTGAGAAGGTGATATTTTCCCTATGGGAGAAATTATGAACAGAGAAATAACCTTCTAGTAGATTTAACCATTTTTCTAGGGCATCTGCATCTATCTTTCCTTCAAATATGGGAATATCAAAATTAAATTGTAACTTGAAAGGAAAGGTTCCTCCAAAGTGGCTTCTTGATTAAGACACGCATGTTGTTATCGACAGGCATTGAAGTATGTGGGGAAAATTCTCCATCATTTCATCCCTCTATCTCGTGAGAGCTTGCTCAAGCAACATATTAATAGAATCGTCTGCTTTGTTGTTTTTATTTTCTTCCACCATAGAGGGTTTCTTGGGCATGCGGGAGATATTATCCTCAAGAGAGACAAGCTCTAGACCCAACTTTCTATACTCAGACCTTGTCGGGGACATGCTGAGAAGCCTGCTCTGATACCACTGATCTAGATTATTTTTGGCACGAAATGAGAGTGGAGATATAATAAAGAAATGTGCAGAGATATCTCGGATATCCAGTAATATAACATAAATTTATCAGATATGTAACCATAAAAACATAGGTATAGTAAAACACAATTTTCTATTAATAAGTGAAAATGTACAAAGATTGTAAAAATACAGAGTGAAAGACTCGCTATAATGGTGGCATCTTATCTCTGAGAAGAGATGTGTTTGCTACTTGCATTCGCAAGAAAATTATTTTACAATGATTATCCAAAGACCTTTTTATCATAAAGAAAATATAAAACCCTAACCCCGAAAGATGAAAATCCAATAGTTTTGTGGACCCCATTTTGGGTAGTTTGTTGTATCAACTTCCTGGGGGTGTGAATTTGGCATACGATCTTTGTTTGGGGTGTACAATAGCTCGTTGGAAAGGTATCATCGAGGAGACTCATTTTGGAGTCTCAATGAGAGACTTTGAATATCATTGAGAAGCTTGATCCCAAAAAACCTTCATGTAGGCCCTCAAAATGGCCCTGGAAATTAAAAACTGCTAAAAATAGTAAATTACCAAAATTGCCAGAAAACTATTTTGAGCCAGTTGGAAACATGGGTGGCCACCGATATCCACCCAGATCATCTTGGTTATATATGTGGATGATTTTTTCCTTACTGGGGAGGAAAATCTGATAGCTCAGACTAAGAGGGAGCTATCAACAAAGTTTGAAATGAAGGACTTGGGTCTTATGTAGAGACCTGCTGTGATATTTATCTCACAAGGTAAGTATGCAGTTGATGTGCTTCGCAGATGTGGGATGTTGGACTGTAATTCCATGACAACACCTATGATTTCTAACCTGAAGAAGTTACATGATCAAGATACAGGTTCAGATCCATAAGACACTATAGTATATCGTCATATGTATCTAGTACACACCAGACCAGACATTTGTTATGTAGTAAATTCCCTCAGTCAGTTAATGTGTAATCTAAAACACATTCCTATGGTTTCTTCTAAGGATATTATTAGATATGTCTGAAGGACTATAACCTATGGGCTCATATATACTTCCAGTGGAGGTGTAATGCTTCATGTCTATATAGATTCAAATTGGATGGGAAGTACAGTGGACCGGAAGAGCACTTCCGAATATTGTTTCATTTTGGGTTCAACTATGATCTCCTGGTCCAGTAGGAAGCAGGGATCCATAGACCAAAGAACTACAAAGGAAGAATACATTGCTACAAGTGTTGCTAGTAGAGAAGCAGCGTGGCTTAGAAAGCTAATCTCATATTTGTTCAATGCTGAGCTGGAACCCACAGTAATTCACTGTGGTAACTAGAGTTGTATAAAGCTCTCTGAGAATCATGTGTTTCATGACAGATCGAAAGACATTGAGATGAGATATCACTATGTTCGGAACATGGTGTAGAAGAACATTCTTAGTATTCAGTATATTCCGACGGCGGAACAAACTGCAGACATTTTGACCAATCCCCTATCATTGACAAAGTTTGTGTACTTTCGAGACAAGCTTGGTGTTGCTAAGAATGCCTCTCTTGCAGAGAGGGAGTTTTAAAATTAATGCAGCTGCAAGAGCCATTATCTGAGAGGATGGAAAATACCCTAGTTGAGATCTAGGGCCCCCAGTACACTCCTAGGGTTCTTGGTCTGGGACCAAGTAGTTAGAGCCATGGGAAAAGACCCTAGTGAGGGCCCCTAGTGTATTATTGGGGTTCTTGGTCAAGGACCAAGAAGTTTGATGGTATAATTCCCTAGATGTGTTCTAGGGCCCTTAGATGTGTTCCAGGGAATCCTTTCTCATGCTTGGATTGATCCTTGGTTGTGTACCCAGGTGGATAAGACCCTAGTTGTGATATAGGGCCCCCAAGTGTGTTCTAAAGTATCTTGGTTTGTGACCAGATAATTTCGTCTTTAAGTGCCAAGATGAGATAATGTGTGACCCTCTTCTCTCCCATAATGGTCCATGAGACCTAGGAGTAGTTAAGAAGAAGGGCATGATCACATCATTGACCTTCCTCGTATGTTGGGATGATAAAATCTTATAAGTTATATCATGAGACTCATGTGGACATTCTGCCATTAAAAAATAACTTACCTTGTTGAATTTGTCTTGAAAACCCCCTTGCTTGAGTTATGTCCCCCTTAATTGTTGTGTGTGTTTTGTTTTGGTTGTTTGCTTCTTCCTAAAGAAAGCTAGCCGCCTTGTTTTTGGATCCCCTCTCCTTGACTTGTTATCTCCCTGTTGACTTTTATGATTTAACAATTAATATTTTATGTTATAAAATATTATTTGCTTAATTATTTATTTATTTAATTATTAGGATTTAAAGTCTAACCCTAAATTTAGGACTAAATAAATTGTCCCTAAACTACCCACCAAAACTATAAATTAGAGTGATCTATCCTCACTCATTACCCTCACTCTCTCTCCTAGCCGAGTTTTTGGTCTGAGGTTTCTGTGGCCCCTATTCTTCAGTTTCTAAGTGGCTACAACCCCCTCTATGAAAATTTTTTGGTGTGTTAAGGTTTTCTTAGACATCATGGTATTACCCTCTCCAATCTCCTGTTGTCGTTGACCCTAAGGGTCCTTTTCAGCTAGTCGTAGGCCTCTCTCGAGTTGTTGTTTGAAGTCTCTGGTTGTTATTGCTAGTGTCGACTTTGTTGTTAGGTGTTTCTTTTGGTGGTGCTCTTGTTGGTACAACTTTCTCCTACTGGGACAACCTTCTCTTGCTTGAATAGACTTCTCTTGCTGGTATAGCCTCCTCTTGTTGGTACAACCATGTTTTTTTATTGACTGTCTTGCTGCCCTGTGTGTGTTGCCACTATTCTGGAACTGCTATAACATTCTTTTTGGTGGACTGTAAGAGTTAAGGCTTCTTGGGTCCCTAGTTTTAACAAGAGATTTGCATTCATCCCTATTACTTTACAGTGGCATGGTCTCTTGTTGTTTTCTAGTCCACTACCCTTAAAGGTTCTTCTTGGAAATTTTGTTCTAAGGATCATGATGAGATCTACCCTAAGGGTTTGATCAATGATCCCTTAAATATTTTCTGAGCATACATCTAAGAGGATAACATCAAGATATCAGGTAAATTTTTTCTTTGTTTGGTTAAAGTAATTCTCATATTTATGTTATGATTTTTGCTATTATATTTTACATCATAATTTTTTGTTGATCCAGAATTACAGTAGCAAATAAATAGAAATTTAATAATATTATTTATGTTCCTAGCTAGTGCATAAAATTGCCCTTAAATTCTAACAACAGATCGCTAAAAAGATCTCAAATCGCTTGAATTGTTGGATTGTTAGAAAATTGTTGGAAACTCAAAGACATTGCATAAAATGGATTTTAACCTCATATGATTTCATAGTTATTCTATACATGAGATTTGCAAAATATACCTTGAAGATAAACAACATTCATGATCAAAGAGATGAGGCATACAACATTGGCAACCAAAAAAATTTCCATATTACTTGAAATGAGACCCCGTTACTTTCAAAATCAAAGTCTAGACATCGAGTCCGATTGTCAATGCATATGTTGGCTCTCCGCCAACTCGCAATTCATTTTGTTTTTTTTCTAAGAAATATTGCATACCTTCAAATTTGTGGTGTTGAGATCTATGGATTTAGATCGCAGTTTAGATTCATGATTTCGATCCAACATAGCAACAAGCTCTCCTATTTCATTGCAACTCACCATTTGTTGACTCCTCAATATGCAATCTGTTGGCATACGTAGCTTCGTTTCTATTTCCCTTTTCTGGATCCTCCTCTTTAATTCTCCTTTGCTTTGTTGTTCATGCTCATCTCCGCATTTCAACTTCAAGATATTCCATGGAAAACTACCATGTATCTCAATACTACCAGGCCCTTAGAACAAAGGAGCTCTGATACCAATTGAAGAAATTGAGAGCACACTATTAAGACAAGATCAAACAAGACAAGAGACAGAAGAAGTGGTGGAAAAGGCATAAATCCATCTCACGTACTTTTATTCATTTTAATGATACAATATATAATAAAATAATGAAACCACCTCAATTTCTCTCACCTCAACACCTCATCAAGAGATAAAGTAGGAGGAGGAAAAGTAGGAATCTAGAAACTCACTTAGGATAACAACTATATCCTAGCATGTGAAATATACAAAGGTAGTATACTAGGACTTAATGATTGTATATGAGTAAGAGGCTAACATCAGCATATGCATGAAGTATATCCTTCCCTTGATATCGAGGATATTCCTAGGTATCCAAATCATTATCCTCCAAAGCAAAATAGGAATTTTCCAAATTTTAATGGTGATCCATCCCTAACAGTCACTCATGTTGTGAATTATATGAAATATGCTTCAACTTTAAATATATTACATGATGATATAGTAATGTGATTGTTTGTAGAATATCTAGAGTTAAGACAAAAGAAGTGGTTCATGCACTCATGTAATCCGAGGAGCATACCATCTCCTACAAATATTTTTGAACAATTTCTAAGGTATTGGGGCCCTACCACTCAAAATTGTGAAACTAATTTCCAAGAGCTCAAGGACTCTCTTTATAGAGAAGATTTTTATGTGGATTATGATGATGATGTGAAAATAATTGAAGAATGTAAAGTTGAAAAGGAACATCATCAACCCTCTAGAAAAGAACAAAAATAAGGGATAAATGAAGAACATGCCCTTGAAAACCAAGTATTCAATAAAAGCATAGAAGAGTGTCATGATGAGGATTCCACTATTAACTATTTCATGCAACGAAGAGAGGAATTCAATGTCATTTTAAATAATTATCAAGAAGAACCTACCAAATCATTGGCATGGAAACTTGTCGAGACTTATATAGAATTGAATTCATTGTGCAAGTTTGCAAGAGAAAAGTACAACAACCAAAGTATTCCAATTCTAAGCCAATTTTTCTTCATGCCCCACTACATATTGGAAATCGTTAGACTGTGGGATACCTTGAAGGAAGTCACTAATAATGAAATTCAAGATTAGGAAAAGAATTTTTCTCAAGACTCCATTGAAGAAAAAATGGATAAAACATCTCTTACTGAATATCAAGGCCTTGTTGATGAAGAAGAGCTTGAAGAACAGGTCCATGAAGAAAGATGCCAAGAAAAGGAGGAAGTATCTGAAGAGGTGCAACATGTTGAGAACCTAGATGAGAAATATTTATCCATTCTCCCACTTGATGAAGATGAATTTATTCAACCTTTCATTGTTTCTGCACATGAAAATCAAAAAGTGATCAGTCCCAAGAATACAATTGATTTCATGAGGACCCCTCGAACATAGTTGATGACCACATTGATGATTTCATATATGTTGGGAGATGGATGGGATGTGGGTTGTTTAATTTTTTATAGAGATCCCATTTATGACATTGAGGGTAGTTTTCAAATGAACAACATTGAGTTATCACCTTCAAAGAATTGGTCTTCATATTTGGATGATCTAGGTATTTGGCAGCCTGATGATGATATGAGCATATATTGGTTTCATCCATCCAGGCATGAATTGTCACAATATACTCATGACAATTTTCAGTCATACCTTGGTTTTTGTGATGCATATCCTTTTGAGCACTCCGATTTGTTATATTATAAATATTTTCAACAACCTTCATGGTCAAATTTTGATGGACATAAGTTTGTGGCCATCCTAGAGAAATTAGAGACTCATGCTACAAAGTAGCAGGTTTTCATCTTGGGGATTTTTCGAGGGATGTAGATGAAGGGGAAACATGTTTTGAGTGTGGAGAAAGATTCATTCTTTAGACCTAAGTTTGTCCCTTATCTCATATCTTCTTCTCTAGGAAATCATGGGGGTTTTGCTTGGATCTCTCATTTTCTCTCGGTCTTCAAGGAGCACTGTTATTCTAAGTGAAGAAGAATATGAGTCATTATCTATATGTGGTAGTCCTATTCAAAGATAAATTTATCAAGAATGTGGCTACCCTTTCTAGTATGATTTTGTCTCGCCTTCCCACCTCCATGAATTTCATTTTATGATTGATTGTATATTTATTTATGCTTATGATCATGTTGTGCTTAATTTGTCTTTGATATGGTTTATAATTAAGAACAAGGAAAGGAAGTTTGATGAGATGCTCGGTTGGTTGCATTGTTTTTATGATTTACCTAATGTCTACAGGATTTGATCCCCGGGTAGGTAGGTAGGTCATTTTCACTCCAACATATCATTTGTATCATAGTTGCATATGCATGTCATGATAGTATAGTTGCATTTTCTTTTATTTACATACATGTGCTCGATTTACATGTTGTTCTTCTCTCATCCTTTCATATTGTTTTGTTACATTCATGTGATTTGCATACTCAAATAGATATGTTAGAATGAAGTGTAAGAAAAATAATTATTTTCAATTTTTGCTCAAGATTTTGTAGTTGCAATTTTTTTCCATATGAATAAAGGGGTGAGTTACACCACCCATCGATATTTAACCATTTTTCTTGAGTGTGTGTAGGTATAGCTCATACCAGGAGATGTTGAGGTTCTCATGTGCTCTAGAATGAGCACATGTTCCCATGTAGGAGCCATATGTTACCCCCCCTGCCTAGGGGTAAATAAGGAGATGATGTCTCGAGGCCTGCAGGTAGAAAACATGGAGTGTCGAGAGCTAGATAGAAAACACTTCCCATGGATCCCCTCTTTTTCACCATACTTCACCATAAGCATTAGTAGCATAGAAATGTCCATTGCACTAGCCTGGTCCATAGAGGGTGACATGTCTTGCTTCATGAGGTAAGTAGTCAAGTCTCATGGTGAGTATCATTTTAATATTTGGGGAATTTGGATAAGTTTTAGAGGTTTCTTTCTAATTATGAAACATTTTCTTGAAGTTATGCTTTTTACAATTTTTCACCTTGGTGGTTATCCTAGGGTTTCTAGTAAGTTCACCACTCCCAGGCAAAGGGGTGCTACTGGGGGTCCTTCTTAATGGGCAATCATTCCATTCTCGATCATCTTTTATCAGTTTCCATCTTCATTCCTCTTTTTATCCTCATATTTTGTTTTTTTGGGTTACATGTACCCCAAAAGGGGGCTTGTAACTCATTCTCTGATGGGATGAAGGGGATAAAGGCCCAGAGGGTTGCATCTAGCACCAATAAATAAATAAAAAATAAAAGAGCAGCCATGATCAAGATGCAGTGGTAGGAATACAAAGGGAAATAAAATCCATAGTCCAAATCTGAGCTCTACCTTTCTAGGCGCCCGTCCTAAGTCTTGAGTGCAAACGAACACCTTACCAATTTGAAAAGGACTTATAAGTATCCCACCTGAAAGGAAACACATTTAATGCAAAAAATAAAGAAACCTTGTAAAGGGGACTTCCAAATTATCTAAATAAAATAAAGAAAAAGGAAATTATATGGCTTGAAAAAAGGTTGCACCCCAAATGAAAGGTAACTCAAGAATACAATGCACCCTCCATAAAGGAACCCATGTAAATGAGACCATATGGGACCCTTCCATGTCAATGATCCCATGCCCAAAAGTATCTCCCTCATACACCTCACATTCATTAAATGGCCTAGATAGGGTTCACCTGGGAAACACTCCTCTACTTGGGAAATCAACTTACCCAATAAGACCTTTTGATAATCCTCCCATATCTAAATTTGGTAAATTCCATAAACTCTTTGAGCATGTGTTTAATTCAAGAGGAGTCATCTGATGTGATTATTTGGTTGGCTCTTGTATTAAGATTTATTTACTTGGCATGATTCATATGAATTGTGGACCCTTCGAGGGCATACCTTGTTGGTCTTTGCAAGATCTTGCTTGGTGGCATCATTCATGGAGGTGCCAAGGAAATTTTGATCTCCATATGGGTGTGAAAGCCCACAGGTTGGAAGTTGATCCCCGCAAAAGGGATTGTAAAATAATGAACATTGCACACTTGGTGACGTTGTTAGCACAAAAATTTGTATTATCAAATTTGGTCCTTTAACTGATGTTGGCAGCTTATAATTTTTGTGCCATTTCATAAGTGTATTCACACTTTTGCAACATCATGGCACTTTCACAGAGTCGTGCACTTTTGTAGCGAAAGTTCTAAAAACTTTTTTTTTGCAAAATCGGGAAGTAAACATCAACACCAATGTTGTCAATGAAAAAATTAAAGAGAATTTGGGAAAAATTTACACGTTTTGGAAAATTAAAAATGGTTTTTTAAAGGCTAATTAGCTCTCGAGAATGTTATGGTTTAGATGCAGGGTTTTAAATCATTTTCCAAAAAATGAGTGCTCGAGGCCCAATCTCCAAGTATATGTGTTACTGCCAAATATCTAAGCCCATAATCCAAGCCAAATCACAACACATCATAGGTCAGCGCTCAAAGACCACCAAGTCATCGAGTGCACACAAAGCCACCAAGGGGCATTAAGTCTTTGCACAATGTGCTAGTTAGGATTGTAACCAACATTCCATATAAAGTTATGATGTCTATTTAGCACAACACATGTGGTATTATCCCATATGCAAAGAAAATGAAAAAACACATCATTGAAACTTTCGTGTGCCCATGTGTTTGATTATGTTGATACTTTTCATATAATTTGAACCCTAAAACACCCAAGTGATCGATCGATCAAGTGATAGGGGAGCCATTTCCTTTTGTTGGTATGATATAGAGTTTTGAGAAGTACCAAAGGGTTTTGAGCTTTAAAATCTAATGCCATCTATCAACAAAGTGCCAAATGGATCTCGGTTGAACATGAAACACAACAAAAGATTGTCATAGGTTTATACTCCATTCTAGACCACCTTCACTCCATTACATTGGTCTTACAGGGGTCCGTAATGGAGGAAAACACATGATGTTTCCTTCTAAGCTAACGAATTTCGACAACCAAGACAGAGAGAAATATTTTCATCCTTATATGGGAACTCAAATGGTGGCTGGAAAACTGAACCCACAATGGATAACCCAATGATTGGTGAAGTGCACAAAGAATGGCAGTCTTGAGTCATGGAGATGAATAATAAGAGGGTGAGAATGTCTATGAAATGCAGCAAGTAGTCTATGATTTTCGAGCATAAACTCAACATTTGGGTTTTGATGAGTTGGTAGTCAAAGATGGATATGATAACAAAGATCCCATATTTGGCACAAAAACACTAGATAAGGGACAACTCCAGATTTGCAGGACATATGTGGCAAAGAAACCCTACTTTTTAGGGACAAAATTAGTGGGAAAAAATTATCTCAAAGACACTTGACCAGAGGAAAGACAAGTGGCAACAAGAATTGGATACTTGACAATAGTTTTCTACAACCAACAGATCCACCATCTTTTAACAGCTCGATATTATTGCAACCAATTCTAGTTTTATTTTTATTTTAATTGTTTTTCTTTCCAGCGAACAAGGAAGAGATAGTTATTATTTTTATTTTTTAAGCAATCAATATCTACATGCTGCGAAAGTGAACCAGTTACTCCATGTCAGCACTCATTTGACTTCTAGCTGAAGTAGAACTTCCAGATCATCATGTGGACCCAAGAATCGAGTAGTTTCATCTCAAACTATTATTTTTGATAATATTTGTATATATTTAGTAATTCAAAAACTAATTCCTAGTTTGAAGCAGTTTCTTAGTAGTTTAGTAGTAGTTTGTTTCGGTTCAGTTGTAACTTAATCTAAAGATAGAAAACCCTCATGAATTTGAATCCTTTAGGTGGTTATGGAATATAGTTATATATATTATGTAACTGAAGATGAAAGGGGGGTTCGGTCTTGAGGCCCAAGAGAGAGGCTCGAGAGAGTTGTAGGAGGCTTTTTTTTTGTTGTATGAATCAATTTGCAAGCCTGAGGGCATTTGTTATGCAATCACTTATGTTATTGAAGATTCATGGGATCTGTTACTATCATATCATGATTTATATGTTTTCCATTTTAAATTTTCATCTTTCTTGAATGAATTTAAGACATTGAAGATCAATGGCTATCCATTTATAGGATATTCTTGAGTTGCAAAGGATTTGCAGTAATTGCCTACTATTCATGTGATTTATTCAAGTCCTCTTCTAATCCATTTTTCAGAGAGGTTCTTTGTTTGGTGTACATTCTTATTTTTTTCACATTCTCCATTCCTCCATCTATCATCTTATAGTCTTTTGTCCGGTATGTAGTTTGATTTCCTCCAATGAGTAGGGTGTTTATGACTCCATACCCAATGACTAGCTATTGATCTACAGTTAGATTGTTGCCTTCTTCATTTCTCATTCAGTCTTACTGATCCACCTACCAAAATGTATTTAAACATTCACTCTTGATATTCAAATGGGTACTGGGCTTATACTTCAAGCATTCTAAGGACAACTCCTGGTGCTAACATTTCTGGCACGATTATCGAGGAGCGAAGACATGAAGATATCTTCCCTCGGACAACAAAAATGATCATAACCAAAACTTGATGGTGAAGCATCGTTGGTCACATAATATACACTGCATCATTCACTTGGAACTACAAGTTCTCGGCATCTCGCAGGGAGCATGACATCCCCCATGGAGCCTATGTTAGCACAAAAATTTATGTTATCAAATTTGGTCCTTTCGTTGATGTTGGAACCTTATAATTTTTTTGCCAATTCATAAGTGTATTCACAGTTTCACATCGTCATGGCACTTTCACAGCATCATGTAATTTTGCAGTGAAAGTTGTGAAAACTTTGTTTTTGTAGCGCCTAGTATCCAACATTAACATCAGTGTTGTCAATGACAAAATTAAAGACAATTTGGGAAAAAGTTACAATTTTTTGGAAAATTAAAAATGGTTTTTTAAAGGCTAATTAACTCTCAAGCCTATTATCGTTTATATGCAGGGTTTAAAGTCCGTTTTTCAAAAAATGAGGGCTCAAGGCCCAATCTCCAAGTATATGTGTTATTGTCAAATCTCTAAGCCCACGAGCCAAGCCAAATCACAACACATAATAGGTCAGTGCTCAAAGACCACCAAGTCATCGAGCACACAGAAAGCCACAAACGAGCATTAAGTCTTTGCACAACGCAACGGTTAGGATTGTAACCAACATTCCATATAAAGGTAAGATGTCTAGTTAGCACAACGCACGTGGTATTATCCCATATGCAAAGAAAATGAAAAACATAGAAATGAAACTTTTGTGCACCCATGTGTTTGATTATTTCGATACTTGTCATATAATTCTAACCCTAAAAAGCCCCAAGTGCTCAATCGATCAAGTGATAGAGGAGCCATTTCCTTTTGTTGGTCTGATCTGGAGTTTTGAGAAAGGAAAGAATCACTAACATGCATCATAAAGTACCAAAGGGTTTTGAGCTTTAAAATCTAACGCAATATGTTAACAAAGTGCCAAATGGATCTCAGTTGAGCATGAAATGTAGCAAGAGATTTTCATAGGTTTATACTCCATTCCATAGCACCTTCACTCCATTAAATTGGTCTTACATGGGTCTGTATTGGAGGAAAACGCATGATACTACCTTCTAAGCTAAGGAAATTCACCAACCAAGGCAGAGAGAAACATTTTCATCCTTATATGGGAACTAAAATGGTGGCTGGAAAACTAAACCCACAATGGATAACCCAATGATTGTAAATGTGCACAAAGAATGGTAGTCTCAAATCATGGAGATGAATAATCAGAGGGTGAGACTATCTATGAAATGAAGAAAGTAGTCTATGATTTTCGAGCACAAACTCAACATTTGGGTTTTGATGAGTTAGAAGTCAAAGATAGATATGATAACAAAGATCCCATATTTGGCACAAAAAAACTAGATAAGCGACAACTCCAAATTTGCAGGACATATGTGGCAGAGCATCCCTGATTTTTAGTGACAAAATTAGTGGGAAAAACTTATCTCAAACACACTTGACCAGATGAAAAACAAGTGGCAACAATAATTGGACACTTGACAACAGTTTTCTCTAGCCAACAAATCCACCAGCTTTCAACATCTCGAGATTATTGCAAACAATTATGGTTTTAGTTTTATTTTAATTGTTTTTCTTTCCAGCGAACAAGGAAGAGCTACTTTTTTTATTATTATTTAAGCAAGAAATCTCTACATGTTTCAAAAGTGAACCAATTACTCCATGTCATCACTCATTTGAATTCCATTTGGAGTAGACATGCCAGATCACAATTTGGACCCAAGAATCGAGTAGTTTCATCTTGAACTATTAGTTTTAATAATATTTGTATGTACTTAGTAAGTCAAAAATTAATTCCTAATTTGAAGCGGTTTGCTAGCAGTTTAGTAGCAGTTTGTTTCAGTTCAGGTGTAACTTAATCTAAATATAGAAAACCCTCATGAATTCGACTCCTTTGAGTGGTTATGGCATGTAGTTCTATATATTATGTAACTAAATATGAAAGGGGGGTTCGGTCTTGAGACCCAAGAGAGAGGCTCGAGAGAGTTGTAGAAGGATTTTCTTTCACTGTATGAATCAATTTGCAAGCCTGAGGGCATTTTTTATGTAATCACTTATGTTATTGAAGATTCATGATAGCTATTTGTTGATTAAGGTTGGTTGTCATTGATGTCAACCCTTGAAGAAATCCCCGTAGCACAAAGGTTTGGGTAATGGACTCAAGATTGTTTGATGTAAATATGACTCATTATTGTTTTTTCATGGTTGATAAGAAGTAAATATGGATGAACTCCAAAGTGGTCCCCTTATGGTGAAAGCCCTCACGGGAAGATGCTTTGCAGAGTAAGAGAACCCATGCTTAATTGTGAAATAATGAGATGAAGGACAGTGAATTTGTAAGGGAAACTATCCTAGATGGATATTTCTTTTCATGCCATTTCTGGTGGTATGTGGAACGCCACATAACTCCTCACGGTTAGAAAGTTATGGCCATGAGAAGTTGGAGACCCCGGATTTGGGTAATGGACCCAAGTTTGTTTGATGGGTAACGGTATGAGTTATGATATATTTTCAAATAATACTATTCTATATGGATATTACATGTCATTCCATTTTTGGTGGTATGTGGAACGTCACATAACTCCTCACGGTTTGAGAGTTATGGCCTTACGAAGTTGGAGGACCCTCATAT
>SNQJ01S0002080.1:133107-143179 GCA_010110895.2 Picea sitchensis
CAGTAATCCAACACTATTACTATCAGATCATGATTTATCTATTTTACATTTTACATTTGCATCTTGCTTGAATGAATTTAAGACATTGAGGATCAATGGTTGTCCATTTATAGGAGATTCTTGAGCTGCAAAGGATTTGCAGTAATTGCCTACTATTCATGTGATTTATTCAAGCGCTCTTCTAATCCATTTTTCAGAGAGGTTCTATGTTTGGTGGACATTCTTATTTTTGTCACATTCTGCATTCCTCCATCTATCATCTTATAGCCTTTCGTCTGGTATGCAGTTTTATTGCCTCCAATGAGTAGGGTTTTTATGACTACATACCCAATGACTAGTTATTGATCTACATCTATCTTGCTTCCTTCTTCATTTCCCATTTAGTCTTACTAATCCACCTAACAAAACTTATTTAAACATTCACTCTTGATATTCAAATGGGTACTGGGATTATACTTCAAGTAGTATAAGGACAAATCCTGGTGTTAACCGATGTAATTGGCCCTTGAAAGAGGCTTAGGATGATGAAATTTGCATGACATCACCCTTCTATGTTAGAGAGTTGCAATCTTGGACCATGATGTAAAACTTTGAGTGGCTTGATTTGGCATGGGTTTTTCACTTTGTGGAGTTGTGGGATATTTACCCCACATTTTTGGACTAGTGGGATGATGTTGCACCATGGGAGATGATGCCCTATCCTTTGGAGGATATCTCACCCAATGAGCACCCTCGAAGAAGACGTTGGAGACTTATTTTTGGTCGTTTTTTTAGCATATGTGGACAAAAATCAAATGAACTGGGTAAAGTCAATGTAAGGACATTATGTTTGACCTAGAATCGAGAATTTGTATGTAAATTGGACCAAACCAAGACTTTGGTTTCCTGTATAAATAAGAGGCAATTATTTTTAATTTTTCATAATTCATAACTTGAGTCATTACTCTCTCTCTCTCTCTCAAAACTTTCGGCCCTCTCTCGTGTGCATGCGACTTGTCTTTTTTGGGAAAAATTTCATGTGATTTTTCTTAGAGATGGATCTTTTCACTTTTGGAGGATGCTTTGTGACCCAGGATACTTCTTGGATGATATTTCTTGCAGGTTTGTTGATGTTTAAGGTTAATTTTCTACAACTTGCTTGGATAAAAAAAAATCTTGAAGAAACCCTAGGAGGGTTAAGATTGTTTATCCTCTCCTTCAAGCCATTTTTCTTTGTGAAAGGAGGTAATTCAAGGATCTATTTGAGGTTTGGGAGTGTATATCCCCTTGAATCCTTTATTTTCTATGGTTTTAATACTATGGGTTAGGATGATATATCCCCCTAGTTTCTAAAAACCTAATTTCCCATCAACTAGCTAGCTAGGTGACTAATATTAGAGGTACAACTTGGATTATAAGGGTTTAATTTCAAGGTTTAAATCTTATATTATTATCCATTTCACTTCTATTTGATGTTTTGACTTCATTACCCAATATACAAGGCACTAGTTACATTAGAGAACATAAATTTATGCATTGAGAAACATGTAAATTGCTCTCTCTTAATATTTCAATTATTAGAAAAATCACTCTTACTATAAGTTATCTTTTCATGTTAAAACATATTGATTCCTTGGGGTATTTATTTATGATGTAATTAATTTAATGTTACAGCCATTAGGGCTGCAACAAAACCCTCTCTCACTCAATTGTTTACTTACTTTTTCTCCGCATAAAATTGTGTTTGAATATTGCAAATTGATCTACTCTTCAAGGGCTATAAATTGGCATGTTTATTTTCTAATTTTCGCAGTGAAAACTTGATGTTGTAACAAATGATTTCTATAGACATCTATGGATGATTATATTTTTATGATAACACTTGCATATATCCCATCTCAGCCATCAAAGTTTTGGTTTAAATATTGGAAATTTATCTACTAGTCACAAGCCTTCATTTGATGTCATTTGTTGGTAATTTTGATGGTAAATTCTTGTAGCTGTTACTATTTTATATTGCTGATATATACTATTATCTGATGAAAATTTTAGGACATTAAGGCTTCTTTTTATTTTCCCTAGTGTTTCGGGGTTTAATTTCATGATTTTGGTCTTTGGGATATTGGCTCTAACATTGGTTTTGTAGGTTATCAATCAATGTGCATCTCTTATCTTCCAAATTCATCATTCTCCAAACCTTAAGCACTCTCATCTAGTGACCAAAGGGGGGACCATTTACAAACCCTTGTCTTATACTCTCCATCCTCCCAAGGTCACCTGGCAATCCTTCCTTGTGGTGGAATCATCCATCACTAAAATGAGGGGAATAATTGCTAAGGTGATAGTGGTTCTTACTCAGAGGTGTGTCGCACTAGTGACACTTGTGGTTGGATTTTCCCAAGTGACAATTTTTGGGCTATAACCCACTTGGGAGGATTTTTTGATGCCATTAAGGAGAAATACTACCATGTTGGAAACTATGATGACCAATACATGAGATGGAAAACCATGCATCATGAGAGAGACCAGAAAGTATCGGAGTACACCAACATCTTCCATACCTTGCGCACAAAGTTGGGTATTAAATACTCTGAGAGGCACCTGGTTTTGAAGTACTAAAATTTCCTACATAGCTACATTCAAAAAAAATATGGAGTTCTTGGACATATTCGAGTCACTGGGATCCACTTACCGATATGATATCAAGATCAAGCAAAAGTTCAAGCAAAAGGATAAGATGGATTTCAGTTTTGTAAACCCATTGCAAAAGAATCACGGTAATGGTGGCCCTAACTCCCAAAACAAAGGACATAGCAAGGATGGTCAGCCCCAGGACAACCAGTCCAAGAAAAAACCAAGAAGGGTAACGGGAAGTCAAAGAAGGACACTGGAAAGTGGTGCAAGTTCCACAAAATACCTTGGCACAAGACTGATGAATGTCACTCTAAAACGTCATTGTTGGATGACACGAAAGACTCATATTCAAATGTTGACTGAAACTCTAATTTAGAACTAGATGAGGGAAAATGATGTAGAACCTAGTGTCACCATCGCTACCACAAAGGTCTAGCCAAAGGAACTAGAGGAGATTGTATAAGGGGAGAACCTCTTCCACTCACAGTGTGGGTGAAGGAGACCCCACTCCATTTCATTATTTGTAGTGGTACCTATAAGAACCTAATCTCAGTAGAGTTCATCAAGAGGTTTAACCTAAAAATAATGCCACACCCTCATACTTACACCATTGATTGGCTCATCCAGGGACGAGACATCCATGTCATCCAACAATGTTTCCTGCACTACGACATCAAACCCTTCAAAGATGAGGTATTGTGTAATGTTTCCCCAATTAAAGTTTGTGATGTTATTTTAGAACAACCATATATCTCGAAGTGTCATTTTTTTTATGAATCTAGGCCTTGTAGTGTCATTATTACTTTGGTAGGTCAACTCTATAGGGTATCAAAGGAATTCCCAACTACTGTAGTCTCTTTAATCTCCGCAAAGCAATGAATAAAAGTAGTCTCTTATACCGAGAGATTTTTCCACTTTATGGTTCATCTGAAATAAAAATGGAGGGTCACTGCAACCACAAAAACCTTTACACAAGGTCTCTCTACACAATAGAAGAAGGTGGAATCACAATATAGTATAAGAGAACAAAGACATATTTTCCTCACCTATTGGGGTGCCTTTTCATTTTCAGGTGAAGCACTCAATTGATTTGACACCTGATTCTCTTATGTATAACAACCCTATGTATAGGTGCTCTATTATGGAGAATGAATAAAACAAACACCATATCCAAGAGATCATTCTTAAGAACCACACACCAATATCCTCACCTTGCAGGAGCCCAATTGTTTGGTACAAAATAAGGATGGGACATGGAGACTTTGTATTGATTACAGATCCCTGAAAAATATCACAATAAAAAACTGATACCCAATCCCTCAGATTGATGATCCTCTAGATCAACTCAATGGCACCAAATTTTTTAGTAAGATTGATCTGAAGTTAGGATACTAGTAGGTGAGGATTGAGAAAATGGATTTATGGAAGACAACCTTCAAGTCTAAATAAGGTCTCTTGAAGTGTATACTCATGCCTTTCGGCTTAACTAATTCCCTGGCCACATTCATGTGGTTGATGGATGATATATTGCGTCCATTCACAAAATCCTTTATGGTTGTATATCTATATGGCATCCTCATATTTAGAAAAACTTGAGAGGAAAATTTGAAGCACATTCAGTAGGTATTCGGCACCTTGCGACAACACAAGTTAAATGCCAATTTGGAGAAGTGATCCTTTGGCATGTAGAGAATTCAATATTTGGGATACATCATGAATGAGCAGGGTGTGCATGTGGATCCAGCCAAGATCCAAGTCATATGTGATTGGCTAGCCCTGAAGAACTAACTGAGATCCATAGCTTCTTGGACCTCACCAACTTATACCCAAATTTTGTGTTGGGGTTCTCTCATATCGCTTTGGCCCTAAGCTAGGTGACCAAGGGTGGAGCCAAGGCCAAGTTTGTTTGGACTGCACCACAACAGAAAGCATTCGAGGATTTGAAATTATTCCTTTGTTCAACACCAGTCCTCATTCTTCCATATTTGCAATATCCATTTGAGATTGAGACAGATGCTTCAAATTATTCTATCGGTGTTGTCCTCACTCAACATGGGAATCTAGTTGCCTATCATAATGAAACATTGTTTGATGATGTTCGTAGATACCCCACCTACGAAAAAGAGATATACTCCATCATGCAAGCATGTCAACAATGGAAGCATTACATTATGGGAAAGGAAATGATCATCCACACTTATCACAAGCCTCTACAATTCATGCAGACACAAGGAAATTTATAGAATGACCACCATCAGAAGTGGTCCATGTACCTATAGTAATTCCACTTGAGCATCAAGTAAAAGAAGGGAAACACCAACCATGTTGCAAACTTCCTCAGTTAACCCTCAGTTGTGGTACTAACCAAAATTATTAACTCATGTGGGCATGAGACCTGTGAGTGGCCACAATTATACAACAGTGACTCTGACTTTTCTACTACCTAGCAAACATTGAGCACATGAAAATCAATTCCAGACTTTCATTTCTAGGATAGACTATTATGACATCTGATCCACCTATCTGTTCCTTCAAGCGAGGATGAAAATATGATTTGGGAAGCCCATTACAATCGATCTGCATGACGCTTTGGCATGGAAAAAAAAGTTGCAGTACTACAAAAGAATTTTTATTGGTCGAAGCTTCGACAAGATGTCTGAAAGTATATCAGATCTTACAATTCCTACGTCATTTCCAAACCCACCATTAAGAAACAGGGGATATACACCCATCTTCCTACTCCTTATAGGCCTTGGGAGTCCATATTCATGTATTACATGTTTGGTATACCTTCAACCAAGCATGGTAATGACTATGTCTTTATGGTCATTGATCGATTCTCTAAGATGGTAGTTTTGGCACCCTAGAAGAAGAGTATCACAGTCGAGGCCACCGCTAATATCTTCTTTGAACATGTTTGGTTTCATTTTTGGCTCCCATGAACCATTATTTCAGATCAATATAGTAGGTTCTTGAGAAATTTTTGGCCCAGCCTATGGTCGATGATGGACACCAAGCTAACCAAATCAACTACCTTCCATCCATTGACTGATGGAAAAACAAAGGTCGTCAACAAGATGATTGTTCATATCTTGAGGATGTACAATTATAAACATCCACACACATTAGATGAGATCCTTCCTTGTGTTCAACATATCTACAATAGATCCCTCCACAATTCTATTGGCCACATCCCTTTTTAGGTGTGCTTGGAGTTCCATCCATTGGCCCCAATTGGCATAGCTCTTCCCATTGCAATCGCATAGGAAGAGTCCTCCCAGGATTAGATCGACGATTATAGAGAAGAAAAATTTGTTGAGTTGATATAGCACATCCAACAACAACTTTATGATATTTTGCAAAAATCCAACACCATGTACAAGCAATGCCATGATCAACAGTCGGTACCACATAAGTTTCAGGTGGGAGATAAGGTATGATTTCATTTGTAGAAAGCCTCTCATAGTAACCCAATCAGAAGCTCCACCCACTCCAATATGTACCTTACACCATCACCAAGGTTTTGGAGGAGAATTATTTTGAATTGAGTATTCCCCCTTTCCTTGGCTTGCACGTCGTATTTAATGTAGAATTGCTTCGACCATATTTTCCATCTCTCCTAGACACTTTGAATGTGGTTGAGAAATTGGCCCCTACATAACTCAATACTAACTACATTGAATAGGATATAGTTGATTGGATCATGGACACCAAGACAAAGGGCACCCTCCAACAGAACATCCAACTCTATCAGGTCATCAAAACATGGCAACTTTTTCATCAAGGCAAGTGGCTCACAAGGAGTCAGATTCAACAGAAGTTTCCCCATATAATGAAGGAAATTGATGCAATGGGGACCATTTCTTACTAAGGGGGGAGGAATAATCCAAGTGGATACTCGTGGCCACCCATTTTTTCTACTAATTCATAATTGTTCCACATCTTGGCAGTTTTTCTATAGTTTTTCGGGTCCCAAAATTTCGAGGTCGTTTTGAGTCCCTAAACGATGTTTTTTGGCTCGGAAGCACCTAACATATAGCCAAAGGTAGATGTTAGGATAAATGAAATATGTACTTATTGGCTAGACCTTTCTAATGGGCTACTGAGTAGTCTAAATGGAGATCGTATCCAAAATTTATGCCCCCAGGAAGTTGACATATCAACTAACCACATTGGGGCCCAGAACCCTTTTGTGTTTCATCTTCTAGGTTTATGGATTTGGATGTTTAGGGTTTTCTCATTGATTCTTTATGTTAAAAGGAATTTTTGACCTATTTGTAATCATCTTCTTTTTAACACCCTTGTTTCCCCGTGACTGTAATTAATAGTAATTTATGATTTCCATGCAATGGTTGGAAAATATTGTAAATGTATTATTTTTTGACTATAAACGTCGACAATTGATTGTTGGGTGAAGCCTTAAAGTAATGGCCATGAATGTTGATTAAGGTTGGTTGTTATTGATTTCAACCCTTGAAGAAAGCCTGGTAGCACAAAGGTTTGGGTAATGGACCCAAGTTTGTTTGATGTAAATATGACTCATTATTGTCTTGTCATTTTTGATAATAAGTACAAATGGATGAACTCCAAAGTGGTCCCCTTATGGTGAAAGCCCTCAGGGGAAGACGCTTTGCAGATTGAGTTATCCTATAAGTATGGTTAGAGATCCCATGCTTAATTATGGAATAATGAGATGAAGGATAGTGAATTTGTCAGTGAAACTATCCTAGATGCATAGTGCTTGTGATGCCATTTCCGATGGTATGTGGAACGTCACATAACACCTCACGGTTAGAGAGCTATGACCATATGAAGTTGGAGAACCCTCATGAGTCTTATAGAAGCCCCCCAATAGTCAAAGTGTCTTGCAAAAGAAACTATTTTAAATAGAGAATCCCTAAAATAAGGAAAGTGTAAGGCTACATGAAGATATAAATAAGAGGCAAAGCTCACTCATTAAGGACACACTTGTACATATTGCATATCTATTTTCTTGTGTAAAGATTCTTGTAAATACTTGTGGATACATCTGAAGTGGCGAACGTCTGAGGTAGAACGAAGGGTTAACGGTGAAATTCTTGGATTTACATAAAACCCTATTTTTTGAGGTGTACGCGGGTTGTCAGTGTATAGGGTGCGTACAATACGCGGGATGGTTGTGTATAGGGAGTGTACGTACGCGGGATGGTTGTGTATAGGGTGAGTACATGTTGGTAAATCCATCGAAACTTGAGAAGATGAAGATGCAGAGGTTCTATATTCTGAGATCAAGCTCCCAGGAAGGTCTAAAGTGATCAGCTACATCAGATCCATCCATTTGTTCAAAAGGTATGTCTTATTTCTATGAATAGTTGGATTTTGATGTATGCATGAGGAATGACAATGGAGATTTGAGGATTCTCTCTAGAGAGACTAGTGGCTACATGGAATCTTCTGCATAAGTCAGATATACAGAAATACATTGTTGGTATATTTATCATTGATACTTCTTGTTGAAGCACATCTTGTATTTCTTGGCATATGGCTAAGGGTTTTTATGGTACATGGTTGAGAGCTTGTATTTGTTGATGTATTGAGAGGCTGAATATTAGAAAGGGTTTGATGACTAAGATCATGTGAGGGAAAGTATACATGTTCATGATTTCACACACCTATATAGTACATGACTAGAGAGAGACAAATTTGTCTTGAGTGAATGTTATGTATGAGAATGCATGCATAGGGTATAGTTATAGTTTGGATATAGTGACAGGTTACATATCTATGTGAAAGAAGTTACAGAGAGTCATAAGTTTTCAAGTGAAAGGAAACCCTATTTCCAGAAGGCATATGCAGGCTGAATAACAGTTAGGGTGCATACATATGTGGGTTTCATAACATATAGGGCGCGTACATACGCGGGCTACAATGCTATAGGTTGCATACCTGTTGTATTTTTGTAGATACATGTTCAGTTCATGTATAGATTGATTACAAGGAAGTTGTACACATTGGATACAGGTCAATGGTACAGGTTGATACAGTTGTACAATAGTATATCTCACAGTGACAGGTTGACAGTGGTTCCATCATTCTACTTCTACTTCAAGACGGTTGGATGGGGCAAGGACAGGTGGTTGTAGCCACCTTCTGGTTGTAGCTGAAGAACATAGGGGGTTGTAGTCTCCTTCTAGTTGTAGCCAGAGAATTGTGGAGTTGGAGCTTCCCTTAGGCTGTAGCCTGAGAAACTAGGGTGTTGGAGCCTCCTTCTAGTTGCAGCTGGAAAACAAAGGAAGTTGGTGCTTCCAATGAATGTAATTCTTCAAGACATATAAGAAAAAGCATTATGTGGTTTTCTCCCGATTTGGGTTTCCAAGTAAAACACTGGTGTATTGTGTATGTGTAATTTTTCATTTCTTATTGCTCATTATTGGATAATAATTCTACATTGATATAACACTTGGATTATTTGGATAAAAAGTATTATTGCACTATTACTGATTCACCCTGCCTCTCAGTAATCCAACAATTGGTATCAGAGCAGGTTCCTTCAAAAATCAGTTTAACCACTGAAAGGTAGATCATGGAGAGTACCAACTTGTATAAAAATGGAATACCACAGTTTGATGGACATAAGTATGCTTTTTGGAGCATTAGGATGAAGACATATATACAGGCACAGGGATTTCAAGTTTGGCAATCAATTGTAGATGGATACACAGCACCAGAAGTTCCACCAACAAATGAAAAAACAGTGAAACTCGGTGAGAATAATTCCAAAGCCACAATTGCACTTTTAAATGGTCTCAGTGATATGGTATTCACCAAAGTTGCTCATTGGAAATCCGCTAAAGAGATTTGGGACAAGCTTCGAAATATTTATGAAGGAGATACAAAATTCAAAGCAGCAAAGCTTCAAACTTATAAAGTTCATTTCGAACAACTAAAAATGAAGGAAGATGATAACATTGCAACCTACTTCTTATGAGTCGATGAAATAGTGAATGCAATCATAGGATTGGGAGAAGAAATCAAAGAATCTGTAACTAATCAAAAGGTACTAAGATCTCTTCCTATGAGATTTAATCCTAAGATATCAGCACTAGAAGAAAGATCAGATCTAAAATAAATAAGCATGGACAAACTACATGGAATCTTCACATCATATGAAATGAGAACCGAACGGGAAAATTCAGATGTAAAAGAATCAGCCTTCAAAGCATCCAAAATATCAAAGAAAAAGAAAGAGAAAAAAGAAGAATATAGCAGCAACAGTGACGTCTCAAAAGATGATGAAGAAGTGGCCAACTTCATCAAAAGACTGAACAAGGAAACCGACGGTAGGTATAGAGGTAAGCTTCCTTTAATTTGTTTTAATTGTGATGGTATTGGTCATTTTGCTAACAAATGTCCTCATAAGAAAAAGAGAAATGATGAAGGTTACTCAAAAGGAAAACACACATATAAAGGCAAAAGAACT
>SNQJ01S0002080.1:143189-171041 GCA_010110895.2 Picea sitchensis
TTCAAGCAACATATATGTGTTAAGTGAAATTGGAAATGAAAAGTGTTGTCTAGGAAAGGAAGATGAAAGTTGGCTATGGAACAGAAGAATGGGTCACATACATTTTGATAACCTTGTCAAAGTCAACAAAAGAGAAGCAATCATAGAAATGCCCCAGATCACGAAACCAACCAACACTTTATGAAAGCATTGTCAACAAGGAAAGAAAATAAAGACCAGGTTCAAATAAAAGGAATATTCAACAACAAGACCACTGGAAATTGTGCATACTAATCTAGTTGGACCAACTAAAACAAAGGGCTTAAAAGGTGAGAAATACTTATGTTATTAGTTGATGATTATACAAGAATGACTGCAATTTGTTTTCTCAAGAATAAGTCAGAAGCTTTTGAAAACTTCAAGATCTACAAGGAAATGGTTGAAAATGAAATGGATTCAAACATCAAATGATTGAGATCTGATAATGGAGGAGAGTTCACCTCAAAGGAATTTATAGACTACTGCAGCGATCATGGAATTAAAAGGCAATTCTCCATTGTTAGGAAACCTCAACAGAATGGAGTTGTTGAAAGAAAGAATAGGACAGTAGAGGAAATGGCTCGAACAATGATAATGGATTCAAAATCGACAGATATTTTTTGGACACAGGCAGTGCATACAAAAATTCACATTCAAAATAGAGTAATGCTCAGAAACAACACTGACAAAACTCCTTACGAACTATGGAAAGGAAGACCAGCAAATGTAAAGCACTTCAGAGTTTTTGGAAGAAAATGCTATATCAAAAGAGAAGATGGAAAAATGGGAAAGTTTGACTCTCGCGTGGACAAAGGAGTACTTGTTGGTTACTCAAGTACAAAGAAAGCATACAAGTGTTAAAATCTAAGATTGAACAAAGTTGTGGAAAGCATCCATGTAACAATTGATGAAACAGGTAGACCAAAATCAAAGGAAGAAGAAAACAAATCAATGGAACAATTTTTGAAGAAGAAGATGAAAAAGAAGTAGAAGAGGAAGATGAAGAGAATCTAACAGAAGTAGAAGAGAAAGTTTAGCAAGTGTCTCCAAAGACACCCAATAAACGAGTACAGAAGAATCATGCTTCAGATCGGATTATCAGAAACAAAGATACTGGAGTTGAAACTAGAAGAAGAATTCGTTCATCAGAACAAACACACCTAGCACTCTTATTTACAATTGAACCAAACTATTTTGAAGAATCCGGGAAGGATGATTTTTGGAAAAAGGTCATGGGTGAAGAATTGGATCAAATAGAGAAAAATGACACTTGGGAATTGGTTCCAAGACCAAAGAATAAGAAAATGATCGGCACAAAATGGGTCTTTAGGAATAAATTGAATGAATATGGACAAGTTACAAGGAACAAATCTAGATTGGTATGTAAAGGATATGCACAGGTTGAAGGAATCGAATTTGAAGAGACATTTGCCCCAATTGCTAGAATGGAAGAAATCTGTTTTCTTTTAGCTTATGCATGCTCCAAAAATATTAAAATGTATTAGATGGACATAAAATCATATTTTCTGAATGGGGAACTTGAAGAAGAAGTCTACATTGAACAACCCGAAGGATTTCAGTTTTCAAAGAATGCATACTATGTGTGAAAATTAAAGAAGGCCTTGTATGGTGTTGTAACAGATTTCGGAAATTGCTCTACTTAGTGTTTTTTATCCCAAGCACCAATGGGATTCCTTGATATAAAGGCACTATTATATACACCTGCACCTTCAGAACAAGGTTCTTTTCGTTTAGACTTCTGTTCTATCCATGTTCACTATCCGAACAATCTAGAGGAGGACTCTATGTATAGAAGATGGTGAAGCAATCTGAATGAGCTTCTTATGCCAGTCTTCCCTGGCCAGTTCCATTATATTCGTAAAAATATTTACCATGTTCTTTATGTCATTGACCCTTCATCTGCAATTGGGCTAAAGGTTGTAGATACTATAATGTATATGTTTGAGAATCATGTCCCTATGAGGTTTGGGATTATCTTGTTTTCATCCAAACTGGCTGAATCAATTCAAGAAAATATGGTCCCGATGAGGATATGCCTAAAGATGAAGTTACTCATGAGACTTATTGGAGGAAAATGTGGTTTGAAGATCCTTGTACTGAAGAAGATCAGAAAGAGTTTGCTCTGTGTAATCATCTTTGTAGGTCAAAAGAGCATAATGAAATTGATGTTGGTTCTTCTAGGTCTTACTGCACAGAGAAATTATGGCATGCTCCAGTGAAAAGAACTGCCTCGATTGCATCCTCTACAGGTTACATAACTAGAGATGGTCATGTTTTTGTCTGTGAACATTCTAAGAACATACCGCATCGTGTGGTGTTTGTTGTTGACAAGTCTGGTTCAATGTCAAGTCCTGATATAAAACCAACAATGGCCAAATTTGCATCTAGACACAATTGTAGATTGGGATGTGTGTATGAGGCTATTGTTCAATTCATTACTACTCGGTGTAGAACTACTAGTGATGATTCTTTATCTATGGTTCTATTTGACAATACAACAAATCTTGCTCTAGAAATGCAAGAGATGAAGGAAGATATAGTCGACAGGCTTCTTCAATATGTTGCAACAGGTGGAACCAATTATTCTTCTGGTCTGAAACTAGCAGAGGAGGTAATTTATCGAGGATCCAATCATCCTAATGTGGTCAAGAAGAAGCCAACAGTTATTTTTTTTGAGTGATGGTGGAAACAATGATGGGACAGATCCTCTTCAGTTTGTGAATAGCCTGAAGACGATAGAACCAGGGCTAATATTGCATACAATCATGTTTGGAAGAGATCCTACAGTCGCTATTTTGGAGAAAATGGCACAAATTGGTAATGGCTCTTTCCAACATAGTCTTGATGAAGTGAAGCTAGAACGAAGCTTTGAGAATTTAGTGACTAGTCTGAAGCCTAACGTTGCATATTTAATTTGATGATGGTTCTTCTCAATTTTGAAACTACTCTTAAAGGTATTGTTACAGATTGCACTGTAACTACTGTTGCACACAGGATACCTACTGTTATGGACAGTGACATTCTTGTTGCCATCAGTGATGGTGAGATGGTGGAAGGTGATCAGCCATTGAGTCTGATGGAGAGGGAAGGATCGTTATTTGGGAGGCTTGTGATAGAGTATTGGTCCCACGCATCAAATTCTCTTCTTCATGCAACAAGCACTAAATGAATAACCTTTCGATCTCTCTGCCCAAAACATGAGATCTTTTACATGACGGGTTAATTGTACCATTAGTTTGACATGGTTGTTCAATTGATGTTTTAGGGCTTTCAACCATGATTTTGAGCTCCGATCGTGATTTCGGGTCCAAGCAAAGTATTTACAACATTGTGAGCATTAATCAAAGAATAAGGAAGAATTAGAAACTTTATTCCAAGTTTTCTAGCGCCCGAAGCGTGCTTGGTTTAACTCGTCATTCCAGAAATGGAAGAAGATTATGGCAAGTGGCTTCAGGAGATATTGGGGTGTTACCATTCATGTGATGATTGGAGTGTTACCATTCATGTGATGATGGGGAAAGACCATTTAGGAGGCGCCGGCGAACAAGTTCTGAACAAGGTGCGGATTCTATCTCAGGTGAAAGTTTAGTGTAAAGACAGGAGTCCAGTACTACCAATCCTTTCTCTAGAACAGAATCCGATAGCTATTCAGAGTCATCAGAAGTGTTTTCCCTTCAAAGAATGTAGTGTCACCGCTCTGGCCTCATTACATTATGGCGTTTCTCGTTAAAAAAAAAAAAAACGGTCGCGATTACATGGAAACATTGGAGCCGCCTCCTCTAGATCTCCCCAGGTGCTAGAGAGATGAAAAAGACAAACCACGTAAATTATTGCTAATGAAACAGTCACAAGACAAGGCACATGCAAGAGAATCCATGAGGTGGACTCAGAAGAGGAAGAAAACGAAAGTGGATGTGAATGATCATGTTTTTGTTCCCAATTTTCCTCCCGGATTTGAAGAGTACAATGAGTATGTGAATGACTATATTTTCGAGTTGCATATCAGGCGGCTTCCTCCTTCTCATCCTCTCTGGGAGTTTCATTTTCTCAACTACAAGACCAGCGCGACATCAGCGACACTTATTATCAACCTGCATCATACACTGGGAGATGGTGCTTCTCTCATGTCTTTATTGCTTGCCTGCTCTACTAGGGTTGATAATCGCAGCCATCCTACTTCTGAATGTACACAGCTCTTGCCAGAATCTCAGAAATCCCAGATCCATTGGTTCACCTTTCATAATGTATGCCAATGGCTATACACCGGTGTGCTTATAACGCGGTGCACATTGCTCGATTTGATTAGCAATTTCTTAAGAGTGATATGGATCGAGGATAGCAAGTTGCCGATTCGGGGACCTCCTGGAGTGGAGTGGATGCCTAAAGACATGTCTTCTGCCATTTTCACAATGGAATATGTTCAACACATCAAAAAACTCTGTTGGAGGGGTAATTTATCAGTCTACTGTTAGTTCCTGAAACTTTTTGCAAGGATTTCACTTTGTTGTACTCCGTATTGTTTTACAGACCGTGAATGATGTGTTACTGGAYGTTGTGTTTTCTGGACTTCAACGCTACCTRCAGATAACTCTTGATGAGAATATTATTGGGGTACTAGACAACTTGATATTAAYGGCGTTGGTCTCGATGAACACGAGAGACAGGTCCTGCCCCGCAAACTTGAAGCAGATGATTAAACCCAATAGTAAAGCACCTTGGGGAAACCGTTTTGGGCTTTTACATGTTGGGATACCCTTGGAGATGTTTGATAATCCTCTGGACATTGTTCACAAGGTAAAAGAAAATCTAGATAGAAAGAAAATGTCGTTTGCAGTCTTCATACTGGGTAAAGCGATGGGCTATGTAACAAAATTGAAAGGACCACAGGCATCAGCTAAATGCATGTACAAAACCTTGGAAAACACTAGGGATGAAATGCCAATGTATGGTGCAAGCATGCTATCCTTTAAAATGTATAATTTTCCAACAGGTGAAGAGTTTCTCGGTGTTCCCCCGAAGGGGATAGTCTTACAACAAGATTCCAGTGAAGATGAGTCCGATCGACCATCTGCTATGGGGGCAGTTTCATATTCAAGCTTCGGACATTCCAATTCAAACTTTTTTGGTAGTAAGACCAGTATAGTTCCAAATTCGGGAAACTAGAAGAGCTTGAATACGTCTTCAAACAGTGATTGGCCTATTAAGTTCATACATATACACCCTTTGGTGCGTATGGCAGACAGAATACAATAGCAACACCTCTAGTCCTGGCAGGAGGTGGGCTACAAGCCGGAGTTGTTAAAGATGGTAGTTTAGCTGCGTCTACCAACATACATTCCCAGGATGATGCAACGTAGCTCTATTTAATGAATCCAGCATATATGCTGAAAATAACCCACTTGTCAAATAATTAATAATGGTTTAAAGAAACGACAGCGCATCCGGCAGTCGCACAGTCCGGAGAAGGCAAACCATTTCAGATTCCCGGAACACAAAGAGTTTTATTTTTCTTTTTAAAAGACTAATGTATGTAACAGAAAAGAGAGGGCGCAGGGGGGTGCGGGGGTGCGCTGGGGGAGAAACCTCTTTGAAAGAGGGGTTCCTTTGTAATGCTGAGTCATTTTGTAAGCCAGATTGGAGAAATAAAGATGATGTATTTGCTTGAGACTGTGAGATTCATCACGGTTGATTCTTTCAACATGTTCTTCTTCTTTTCAGCTGTGTTAAATCCGTTTGGAACTCATTTATATGTTCCTTACTTGCAGTTGATACTTTCATTATCATATTGTTTATTTCTTCCTTATTCTGTCACGACTATGTACAAATTGTTTTCCTGTATCTTCATTTCATTTTATCTTCCTAACTGATGGGCTTCGTTATACTTTAGTACAACCACTACTATAGAGAATGAATTTTGGTTTTCTGTAATTGTTTACTGTCTTTCCTCTGCACCAGCTATCAGCAGGTGTAAGACCAGTCTACACTTCCAGAATTCTGCATATATTCTCTGCTACATCAACCTTTCCTTCCCTTTTTCTGCTACTGCATCATGATTATCAAATCGTTGAAAGATAGACTTACTTTGCCTCACTTTCTTCAAGTTATATGATCACTACTATTATCTCCTTTCCTCGGTTTTCACTTGACTCCATGCCCAATGGACCATTTCCCTGGTTTAACCCCCAAGCTCTAAAAATCCAAGACCATCATTTACCCATAAATCTGCCCACCATTTCACGCTTACTAAAAATTATTTTGTGACATTATTTGAGAGATCCCTCTCGGGTTGGGAGGGGCAGCTTCCAATCCAAAGTGGTTTGAGGTTTCCTCTGGATTGATTTGCTGCAACCCATTTCATTTCCGAGTGTCAACATATGGTATAAAACAGGCTCTTAGAGCATGGTACTCTAGACTGGATAAATATCTACATCAAGCAGGGTTTAGAAAAGGAAGTGCAGACAGCAACCTCTACATCAAGGTAATTCAAGGTAATATTTTATTAGTTGAAGTTTATGTTGATGATATTATTTTTGGTAGTGATGATGACAGGTTAAGACAAAAATTTGCAAAAGATATGCAGAATGAATTTGAAATGTCGTTACTTGGAGAACTCTCTTTCTTTCCGGGACTTCAGATACGTCAAAGCAACCAAGGAATTTTTATTTCTCTAACCAAGTATATTAGAGAAATGATAAAGAGGTTCGGAATGGAAGATTGCAAACCAGTTATCACTCCCATGAAAACCAGTTGCAAGTTGAGCAAAGATGATGATTCGAAGTCTACAAATCAGAGGCAATACAGGTCAATGATTGGCAGCCTACTATATGTGACAGCATATAGACCAGATGTAATGTGGGCAGTTGGACAGGTGGCATGATTTCAAGCAGAACCAAAGGAATCATATGTATTAGCAGTTAAGAGGATTTTTAGATATCTCAAAGTAACAGAAGAGTTTGTATTATGGTATCCAAAAGGAAAGGATCTATCACTTATTGCCTACACAAATGCAAATTGGGTAGGTTGTATTGATGACCGACGAAGCACCAGTGGAGCAACATTCTACTTGGGTGAGTGTTTAGTATCATGGCTAAGCACGAAAAAAACATCAATATATTTATCTACAGCGGAGGCAGAGTATATTGCAGCAACATCATGTTGTACATAAGTACTTTGGATGAAACAAACTCTGACAGATATACAGGTCGAGTATGATGAGCCCATTCCAATCTATTGTGATAATACAAGCACCATCAGTATCTCAAAGAATCTGGTGATGCACTCCAAGATGAAGCACATTCCAATCAAGTATCACTTTCTATGGGAGCAGGTTGCAGAAAAGAACATCAGAGTTGAGTATGTAGGCACAAAATAACAACTGGAAGACATCTTTACAAAACCACTTCCACTGGAAGACTTTGAATATCTTTGCCAGAGACTTGGAGTTATTTCTAATCCAAAATGAATTCTTTTTGAATGCTAATTTTATATTTCTTAGTTGTACATGAGGAAGCACCATAAGAGGACAGTTCAGTCAAGGGGAGCAGCCTCGGATGGAAAGATACCTTTGCTATTGATGACAAAGGGGGAGAGATTTATCAGATGTAGAGGATAGAGGCATGGTTCCAGGGGGAGCATGAGTGATATGATTTTAGTATTGCATCAGAGTGTTTCCATCGATGCCAAAGGGGGAGATTGTTGATTAAGGTTGGTTTTCATTGATGTCAACCCTTGAAGAAAGCCCGGTAGCACAAAGGTTTGGGTAATGGACCCAAGTTTGTTTGATGTAAATATGACTCATTATTGTCTTGTCATGGTTGATAATAAGTACAAATGGATGAACTCCAAAGTGGTCCCCTTATGGTGAAAGCCCTCACGAGAAGACGCTTTGCAGATTGAGTTATCCTAGATGTATGGTTAGAGAACCCATGCTTAATTCTGGAATAATCAGATGAAGGACATTGAATTTGTCATTGAAAATATCCTAGATGCATAGTGCTTGTCATGCCATTTTCGGTGGTATGTGGAACATCACATAACTCCTCACGGTTAGAGAGTTATGGCCATATGAAGTTGGAGAACCCTCATGAGTCTTATAGAAGCCCCCAAGAGTCAAAGTGTCTTGCAAAAGAAACTATTTTAAATGGAGAAGCCCTAAAATAAGGAAAGTGTAAGGCTACATGAAGATATAAATAAGAGGCAAATCTCACTCATTAAGGACACACTTGTACATATTTCATATCTATTTTCTTGTGTAAAGATTCTTGTAAATACTTGTGGATACATCTGAAGTGGCGAACGTATGAAGTAGCACGAAGGGTTAATGGTGAAATTCTTGGATTTATAGAAAACCCTATTTTATGAGGTGTACGCAGGCTATCTGTGTATAGGGTGAGTACAGTACGCAGGTTGTCTATGTATAGGGAGCATACATACGTGGTTGGTTGTGTACAGGGTGAGTACATGTTGGTAAAGCCATGGAAACTTGAGAAGATGAAGATGCAGAGGTTCTAGATTCTGAGATCAAGCTCCCAGGAAGGTCTAAAGTGCTCAGATACATTAGATCCATCCATTGGTTCAGGTATGTCTTATTTCTATGAATAGTTGGATTTTGATGTATGCATGAGGAATGGCAATGGAGATTTGAGGATTCTCCCTAGAGAGACTAGTGGCTACATGGAATCTTCTGCATAAGTCATATTTACAGAAATACAGTGCTAGTATATTTATCATTGATACTTCTTGTTGAGGAACATCTTGTATTTCTTGGAATATGGCTAAGGTTTTTTATGGTACATGGTTGAGAGATTGTATTTGTTGATGTATTGAGAGGCCAAATATCAGAAAGGGTTTGATGGCTAAGATCCTGTGAGGGAAAGTATACTTGTTCATGATTTCACACACCTATATGCCACATGACTAGAGAGAGACATATTTTTCTTGAGTGAATGTTACATATGAGAATGCATGCACAAGGTACAATTATAGTTTGGATACAGTGATAGGTTACAAATCTATGTGAAAGAAGATATAGAGAGTCAGAAGTTTTCAAGTGAAAGGAAACCCTAGTTCCAGAAGGCATACACAGGCTGAATAAAAGTTAGGGCGTGTACATATGCGGGCTGCATAACATATAGGGTGTGTACATACATGGGCTGTAGTGCTATAGGTTGCGTACCTGTTGTATTTTTGTAGATACATGTTCAGTTCAGGTACAGATTGATTACAGGGTAGTTGTACAGATTGGATACAGGTCAATGGTATAGGTTGATACAATTGTACAACAGTATATCTCATAGTGATAGGTTGACAGTGGTTCCATCATTCTACTTCTACTTCAGGGCAGTTGGATGGGGCAAGGACAGGTGGTTGTATCCACCTTCTGATTGTAGCCAGAGAACACAAGGGGTTGTATCCTTCTTATGGTTGTATCCAGAGAATTGGGGAGTTGGAGCTTCCCTCAAGTTGTAGTCTGAGAAACTAGGGGGTTGGAGCCTCCTTACAGTTGCAGCTGGAAAAAAAAGGAAGTTGGTGCTTCCAATGAATGTAATTCTTCAAAACATATAAGAAAAATCATTTTGTGGTTTTCTCCGGATTTGGGTTTCCACGTAAAACACTGGTGTACTATGTATGTGTGTAATTGTTCATTTATTATTGCTCATTATTGGATAATAATTCTACATTGATATAACACTTGGATTATTTGGATAAAAAGTATTATTGTGCTATTATTGATTCACCCCCCCCCCTCTCAGTAATCCAAAAATATCACTAGAGGAATGATGGAAGGTTCTATTAAGTTAAAGGACCCCAAACCACCTTGCAAAAATATTAATTGGAAACATTCAAATTATTTTCCCTTAGCCTGGATAACAAGCCAAGTCAGTTAATGAGGAGGGGTTGGTAGTTGAAAAACCAACCACCCCAATCAATGGAAGTATGGAGGGATGACATAAGGGATAGGAAGCGTTCATCTAGAGGATAGTAGGAAATATCACCACATGTCCCCAAGATTGACCCACGAGTTTCCTTCTGACAGAAGAAATAGAAGGACAGGTAGAGAGCCTACCTAATTCATCCATGCAGCTTGAAAAAGAGAGGGAGAAATGGAAGGGACTACGGGCCTCAGAGTAAGGGAGCTATTGAAAGGAATGCACTAGCGCGTGCAATAGAAAGATCGAAGAACCTATAGAAGAGTTCAGAGTTGTATCATAGAAGACCTGAAAACCTGACCTAAGCTAAGGGGGCTGCGAGCTTGGATCTAGGAAGGAATCTGATAAACCTCAGAGAGGCCTGGGCTAGATGGGTGTAAGGAAAATATCTACCTGGAGTAGAGTGAAGGAGAGTAACCTTCAAATATTACCGATAACCTGAGAGAGATTCCCTAGTGATACCATGGCTTGGCATGGGGGTGGTCAGCATGTTAAAAGTGATTGCATCTAAGCTTACGGTTGAGTGGAAAGGTGAACACCCACAGTCAGTTGGTCGGATATCAACTGTAATAGATAAGTATTTCATAGACTCTATGTAATTGAATTGAAATGCATGATTGAATGCTTGTACTTGCATTATACATATACATACTTGATTTATAGTGATGATTCTTATTGTATTTGAAAACTCCTACATTTACGTGAGAGTAGGATGGCAAGAACGATGCATGCCCTGCATAATTGTATACAGAATGCATGTAATTTTCTGAGATAAAAGAATGAACTTAAATTTATGTTCCCCGTGTTCTCAATACACACACACACACATATCCCTCATTGTGATGGGAAATTTGTGATTGGAAACTAGGATTATAAGTTAATAGTAGAATGCAAGGGAAAGACCTCAAAGAAAAATTCCTTCAATTGTCTAAGTCCTTAATCAAATGAAAAATCATGTTTTGGGTTCAAATGAATTACACCCATGGGATCGGCGGAGTGAATAGATATGGACCCTTTATCTGAGTAGGTTACCATGCATATAGAGAATGTACCCAAGTTAATCTAGACTGTTAATCAAGGATCAACCGATAATTAACCTCTATCATAGATCATTGTGGTCTTGTTTAAGTGATATTTGGGGGAGAGGTAATGTCAACATGACGTACCATGATGACCTGGAATGCTAATGTGTCCATAAGTTGATAGGTGTCAGCCTGTGAATGGAAACATGTATTTGGATGGTGGGCCATAGTGCAAACCCTTGGGTGAACTATGTCTTAGACCTTCATTTAACCTTGGATGTTAGACCAAAAGTTTGAAAGATCTTGATCATTGATTGGAGTACATCTGGAATGAGATATCGATTGTTGATCGACATGGAAGCCCTTAGACATTGATGAGAGGAGGGATGATATCATGCTAACAATATGTTGATGTCATGATCCTACATGTACGAGGAAGCCATGTGGAGGCTTGTAATTGGTTGAAGTGATAGGGAGTGGGTCCCTGTCAAATTTAAGGGTTCGAAAGGTGAGATGAATGGGCGAGTCCACCAACCCACAAACCCGACAAACTCACAAAATGATCTAAGTGTTGAGACTCTTCGAATGGACTTATGAAGGGAACAATGATGCATTCGAGAGTTCGTGAATCCATGAGTCTGCGTAGATGGAAAAATAATCTAAGTGTTGAGACTCTTTGGACGAACTTATGAAGTGAAGAATTATGCATTCATGAGTCCACGAGTCCACGTAGATGGAAAAATAATCTAAGTGTTGATAATTTTCGGGTGGACTTATGAAAGAAAGGATTATGCATTTGTGAGTCTGTGAGTCCATGAGCCCATGTAGATGGAAAAATGACTAAGTGTTCAGGCTTTTGAAAAATATTATGAAGAGGAAGTATAGAATTGTATGTACGTGATTCCACGAGTCCACGTAGGTCAAAAAATGGTAAAGTGTTGATACTTCTCAGACAGACCTATGAAAGGATGCTTATAGAATTATGCATCCACGAGTCTGTGAGACCACAAAGATGAAAAATGGATAAGTAACGTGACTTATTGGGAAGACTAATGAAAGGAAGCTACATAATTAAGAGTTCGTGTGTTCACAAAGTCTGCCACCCGCGAGAATGTCTTGAAAGAAGGTCTAAGTGACGATGGTTGAAGGCCTTCTTGGACTGAAGTTCCACCATTGCAGGCTAGGATAGTGTCACATTAGGCCTAGGATGTCACCACGTTAGTTGACATGGTCAATGACATGTCACGTGGATGCCATGTGGCAGTAAGAAAGATATTGACTATGTAAACCCAAGAACTTTAGAAGGTCATACCTTCGTTCCAAAACTCAATCCTGAGTGAATTAACCATCATTGGAAAGCTCTTGACGAGCAAAAGAGGATGGAGTTATGATAGAGAACATTTAAGGTTGATAGAAGAAGAGAAAATTTAGTACCTGTAATATCCCCCAGTAGAGCCCCATTTGTAATTATGAATTGTAAACATGTTTGTTTGGCTAGTGAGTCGAGTTATAATAAGCTAGGAGGATTATGTGATGATTAGGCCAGAGAGCCTGGGATGTTAAGGCCAGGAGCCTATTTTGTATATGTAATTATGAAAAATCATTAATAAAAATATAAACATCGTTGCATGTAGACCGACCACGAAGAAAGATTGATGGGGAACTAAGATTCCACAAGGTTGGGTAAGGGAGGAGGCTAAGTGTCTAGGCCTAGAGGCTAAGCTAGAGGGATTACCTCTAAGGGAATAATAATTTATTATTATTTCCTAAAAGGCTAAGGTGGAAAATTGACCAAATGTTGTATTAAGTTCCTGGAAAAGGAATGTATGCTAAGTGGAGTGCATGCGGCTGTAGGAAGACAGGTGTCAACCTGGGAACATGTAGTTATAGCTGGGAAAGCCATCCTGTTAGGGGGTTCACTTGCCATTCTCGATCCATTGTCTAACCGTGAACTGGGGGCATCCATCACAAATCTCTGGAACCAGTAAACTGTGAGTCAAATCATGTTGGGGGGTTCGCTTCCCATTCTGTGTGACTCCCATCCTTGCATTTGGATGAGTTTTGACATCCTTCACCTTTGCATCTACACTCTCGCGAGGTTAGTCACCCTAAAACTAATGAAAACCGAGGGACTTATATGTGTCTCCTATGAAGTCCGAGCACCCTGTAATTGTCTAAGCCGTGTGGTGTCATAATAGTTGGCTATTGCGGGCACGCAGTTCCTTGACTGAGTGTGGCTTGGTGTCGTCGGTTGTTTCTTACTGAGCCTTGATATGTCTTAGTGTTTGACTGTTACCATTTTGGGTGTCCATACCCATTTCCCCATTACTAATGTCACCTGTAAGCTAGCTGAGTGTTGAATGTTGTTGTTGTTACCCGTACCTGGTTATAGATGAGTCAAAGATTGGTTGAAGATGCAGGTTTTCAAGCATGTGAGTAACTCTCCCAGGTGAGAGAGTTTGTTGGGAAGTGAGTTCTCCTGGAAGGGAGTCCCGTAGCATCTACAGTACTCTGAGACTTCTGGTCCAGCCTATTGTTGAAGCCCAAGGTAAGGGAAGGGTACTAGCCGATGGACTTGTATTAGTGAAGGTGTATCCTCCTAGGGTGGAGTAGGCATGTGGGGAATGAGGGTCTATGGGTTGTGGGCGTAAGTGGCTCCTGGGATAAAACATCCTTCATGTGTTCTGTGCAACTTCCTTGTCGTCCTTGCCAAGCCTAGAATTCCCTTGCCTAGTGGATTTTAGTCCCAGCTTGGGGGTGACCCACTGCTGAGTGTGATGAGAAGTGTGGTCTACGGCTGGGAGGTTCGTGGAAGGTCTGCACACAGTTGTTGGATTTACTCCAGCTAAAATATAAGTATCATTTCTATTCTTAATTATGTATTTTATTCATGTTTTGTGATGCTTGAATGTTATCATGTATTTTGCTGCATATATGAATTACGGTTAGTTCCATTGATTCTGAACTGGTAGCAATAATTATGTGTTTATTATGATTAAGTGTTTTAAATTCATTAAAATGCATGTAATGTATATATGAATGTTCCGCATAGTAGCGTTAACCGGTCTCTGTGTTGGTCGGGGACGCTACATTTTGGTATCAGAGCTAAGTAAAGCGTGTGAGTAGTGGCATTGCCCGGCACTATTGGTGGTTGGGTTCGTGGAAGGTGTGCACGTAGTTGGTGGATTTACCCTAGCTAAAAGATAAGTATCATTATGTGCTTAGTTATGTATTTTATGCATGTTTTGTGATGCTTGAATGTTATCATGTATTATGTTGTGTATATGAATTATTGTTAGTTCCATTGATTCTGAACTAGTAGCAGTAATTATGTGTTTATTGTGATTAAGTGTTTTAAATTCATTAAAATGCATATATATTATATAAGTGTATATTCCGTGTGGTAGCATTACCCAGTCTCTGAAGGGTCGGGGATGTTACAATATGGTATCAGAGCTAAGTAAAGCATGTGAGTAGTGGCATTGCCCAATACTGTTGGTTGTTGGGGATGTTACAAATTGGTATCAGAGCCAAGGTTTTCAACACTGAGCCTGGATGGGCCATGATAGTGGAAAATGAAGCAAAAGTTTCAGAAATAATTTTTGTCAAAGTAGACAAAATTCGAGTTCAAAGCCAAGGTTTCAACGTCGAACCTGGATGGGTTGGGTAAGTTGTCATTGGACCCAAGATTTCAAGTGGAAATTGTGTTAAGAAGAACCGATTTTGGACCTCATAAACATTCTTGAGTGCCAAGAGGTTACCTTGGTCGTGTTATGAATCTCAAGAGGAGTAGCGGTATTGTAAAACCACAACTTACATGGTATTTGGACACAGAGAGAGAGAGAGAGAGAGAGAGAGAGAGATCAAAACACTGGTGATGTCGGGAACATAGGATATGTTCGAAAGGAAGGGAGATCCTTTACGACCGTCAGATCTAGAGAAGGTGTAGAAGGATTATCCTGGAAGCCATTCAGACTTTGCGACTTCGGTGAAGTTGATGCAAACTAAGAGAAAGGCAGAAGCCCGAACCTCTGAAGTACCGAGGAGAGATCTACATCGTATATCTAGGGAGAAGTATTACCATTAGATCAAACCAAGAGCGGAAGATAAAGAGGTTTGTAATTTCAAATTTCGGAAGATTGGAAGGAAGAAAGAGTAAGAACCTATGAAGTCTGAAACTCCGAAGTGACGTGGCATGGTGATGTCACTTGGTTTGACATGGACACATTGGTTGTGTGCCACATGTCAGTGGGTTTTGAACCCGTAGAAGTTTGAAATATCATATGGAACGTGACACATGTCACTCATCTGACTGAGCCATGTGTCAGCTGCTATTATTACACCACGTGGCATTCTGTATGAGCATGGTTAGTGGGACCCTGAGGTTACATAATGAAGTTAAATGTCGGAGGACCCACACTGGCATTGATCACAATACATCAAGATCGACGACCAGGAGGCATTGCAGGGACCCAAGTTGCATGTTTCACCGTGGGGTTATGTGTCATCATCAGAAGAATTGTGGGATGAAAGGTGGGTTACTCCAAACCGTCGTTGCATACCCCTGTAATTGGAAGAGTGCTCAGCGATGTGACATAATGACGTCACCAAAGGTGATTGGGAATGTTCAAATATTATTAGTTCAGAGGTGCAAATGCGAGATCCTCCGAAGCTCCGAAGTTCCGGAACTCAGATGCCTGAGGTTCCATAGTAAGTGTCAGTCATCAGATGTTGAATAGACGTGGACAGTTGATCCGCCCTACTTCGCGATTTTGGTAATCTGGAACTCTAAGAGATTGTTGTGTGGTTCTTTGAAATATTTCAAAGCCGAAGGCTCGAGTAAGCACCTAGTTATCTAGCGCTTGGTCATGGCCCGTGATCACATGGATTGGGGACTGAGAGAAAGGGGCTAGTGCCCAAAAATTATTACAGAGCAGAGAAGAGCTCGAAAAGAAAATGAAATTTGAACATTTTCTTAAATCAGATTGGTTTATGAATGCTGTGGGATTTTTTAAGGAATGATGGCCTGACAAATTCCAGTTGACTGCACGTTGTGTTTGCAGAGTTCAGCGAGTGTCAGAAACAAATCGAATTTTTACAGAGCGCTTAGGAGACACTCACAGAGATAATAGAAAAGAAGTTTTTTCTGCATATAGTGTGTTTATGTATTTGTATTCATTATTATGTTTTTATATGTTGTTCATGGTTTGAATGTGTAAACTGGTGAAGTATTGAATAATTTTCAATTGTTTCTCTTCTTTGAGTTTTCGAGTGCAAGGAGTGCACATTGTCCACAAAGAGTGTGTTGACAGAGGTAAGTTAACCTCAGAGAAGCTCAGGAGAGATATCGTTGAACCTTCATCAACAGAAGTGCAAGGAGTGCATAGGAAGAACTTTGTGCTGAGTTCAGAGAGAGATAGAGTCACTGAGAACTCGGTAGGGCTCTGTCAAGTGGGCATCGAGTGAGTGCAAGTGTGCATAGAGAGAACTCTTTGTCGAGTTCAGGGAGAAGAGTATCAGAGGAAGATACTAACAGAGTTGTTGAACACTCTGTAGAAAACATTCAGCAAGGTGTGGTTTGAGCAGAAGGTTTCTAGGAGGGCACGAAGTTTTCATTTAAAAGGAAACAGAAGGGCCGAGACCCTTAGAAGAATGAGTAAATCAAAAATCTCACAAGAGATAATGCAAGGAGTGCATGGGAGACAGACTCATTCTAAGTCCTAAAGCTCAGAAGAGATAACGCTTACGAGAGCGAAGACGAGATCCAAGAGGTGGACTCGTAGGATAAAGGTCAAAGGCCGATGCCTTTGAACACTCACAAAATATTCTAAGGTGGAAGAAGGAAAAATCTTAGGAGGAAGAGCGACAACAACCATCAGATCAGTTTTGGGGAGGAGCCTGGACCATTAGATCAGTGTCTAGTAGAACAAAGGAAGTGTAGAGGAGAGGAACAGATCCCATCCGTTGGATCTGAGCGCGAAGGACTAGCAACCGTTAGATCTAGAGGTAAGCTCATGAGACTTAACCCTTGTGTGCATAGGAGATTGGACTTGTCAAAGTCCCGAAGTCCCGAAGTGATTTGGGACTGTCTGATTATTGAGGACAGGTGTCATTATATATTCCACTCTGAAAGATTGTCATACGGCGAAAAGAAGATAGTTGAGAGTTGAAACTCCCGAGGGTCAAAGAGCCAAAATCAACCATAGTCGTTGATTTGGAAGGGAGCTACATGTCGATAGATCGTGTAGATCTGGGATCATGTGCGGAAGAAGGAAAGAAGATAGACAAGGGAGGATAGATAGCAGTCGTTGATCGCGGATCATCACCAAGGGATTGGAGATCTATGAACGAGATGGATTGTGGGGATAGAACTTGCTTGGATGTTAAAAATATGAGAGTGGGCCGCAATTTATACAACGGTTTTAACAAAGTGATGCATGGCAGCTGGAGGTGAATTGCTGGGAAAAAAGCGGGTTGGCCTAAAACCACTCTTGCCCATGCCTGTAATCATAGTTTTCCATGAGGTCATAGCATAGGGTCATATGAAGGAAAGAGGATAGTGCTTGAAACTTGGAGTTTTAGAAGCACGCAGGAATAGCCCGCAGGTCTGTCAGGACTTGCACACAGAAGGAAAGGGGACCTATGTAAGATTAATAGGGGTCTAGCAAAGTCCCGAAGAGTCAATCTGACTCAGCATTTGGAAAGATCCTAGACCGGGAGGTCGCAAAACTCCAGGAGGGAAGGGGGGGCTGCATCAAGAGCATAAGAAGATCCAGGAATCCAGGAAGAATTGTAGACTTATGGGATAAACAAGGAAAAGTTTTATAGGGAGAAAGAAGTTGTTGCAATTTCTGTGGCAACAGGTATGTTATGGCTTGTTGGGTCAGCCAGAGGAAAGAATGCTTGCATGTTTGTAAGTTTTGTTGGTGATGTTGTTACATAAGCAGGGAAGCAACATAGAGTTGAAGTGTTGGTTATAAGTTTGATAAAAGAAGCATGAAATATTCTACTGCCATTAGACTTTCAGGTAGTATAAAATTTATTAATGGCAGTCATGCAGGTATGAGTTTTTATTACTCTTTTTGCATAATTTCTGAAAGGAAATTTAGGTAAGAATTTCCTCAGCCATAGTTATTATATAAAATCACATGATTATATTATTGAGTGCATACTACCGAATGTGGTAAAGGATGGAGGCTTGTATTAATTCAAAGATTTTTAGCTTCTGAATGCACACATTGACATAGTAGAAAGTCATGTTAATTTGGTTATGGAGTAATAACCAAAGAATTAAAAGATGAGAACTTGTTATAGGAATGAATGTCAGTAAGCTAGCCATGTATGAGACTAGGACATGGTTGGATATGGAAAGGTATGGATATGGAAAGGTTATGAGCCACACAGGTACTAAAAGCTTCCTACCTTTAAATAAAACTTGGACTGCAACCTTTTTGCTAACACTAATGAACACCACGGAATTATATTCTTGGTGTAGTGTTCAGATCGAAAAGGAAAGAATCCAATTAATTGGGAAGACAATAGGAAGTGTGTGGATAATGTGTCAACACATTGGCGAGAATTCCAACTTATGGATGGTGAGATACATGACTGAGATGAAGAGCATTGTGTAATTCAATGCAAGGTGTGTTGAATAAGTATGCATTGAGAATTGCACTCATGCATAGTAAGTGATAGAATTGTATACTAAATGCAATGGTTGAATGAGTTTTGTAAGTACATGCATATATATTATTGCATGGAAATAATTGTTACTAACAGCTGAAATGTTGTTAACTCATGAAGTTGAGGACATTTTAGGGAGGTGTTAGACATTGCAACAGGAAAGTTGCAAGTCAAGTAGTCACATGAGCATTGACTACAAGTAATTTTCTTGTTCTGAAAAAGAAGTAATGAACTTACAGATATTACTATGAACATGCATATGCATAGAATGACGAGTCGTTCTAGTTTATCAATTGTTGGGTAATTGTGATTGAATTTTTAGGTGCAGGAAATTCTAAGATCACTGCATAAGATTTTGTACATATTGCAATTGAATTATGATGTACAACAAATGCTGAAAATTTGTTGGTTGTATGCAAGATGAATCATTATAGGAAAAATGGTATGCAGTTTGGTGCCTGTGGAAAACCACAAGGATGGCTACATTCATAATATGGCAAAAACCAAGATGAATTATGAAATAGAATTTCATGTTTTGGGGAAAAGATGAATTCCATTTGAACTAAGTTTGAGTTTCTAAATAAATTATTTTATGTTTTCTCATGATAACTACATGTGGGTGATGCAGATGAGATGATGTTGATTAAAGTTGGAATGTTGACTACAAAGAGTATCTTGGGGAATATGTTGATTGTAGACAACAAATCTTACCCTGTTGTTATAACCCTAAATTGCACCACACATGCTTACCTGGCATCAGGCCAACTCATATCCCTTCATTTCCAAAACATCTGTTGAACAACCTCTTTGGAAATCCTCTTGGGTCAAGGCCCACGCACCCTAACCCATTACTGCATGTGTGTGCATGCTGTCAGGCCCACTATAGCCCACGTGTACCTAACAAAACAAAAAAATAGGAAAGTTGTCGACGGGACAAAAATCTATGGGTCAGTTAACTGAAACTCTCGGCCATGCATGGCCGAGAGTTCATCCAAAACCCTATCTCCTTCTAGCCTATAAAAGAAGGGGTAGGGGTACTATTTGGAAGGAGCAGCACAAGAAAACAGACAAAAGTGCAACGGAGGATCTACACCAAACATCAGTAACAAGGTTGGTAGTTCCTTTCCATGTATGTATTGTGAAAGAGGGGTTTAAGTTTTGGGTGGTAGGTTAAAAAGTAATTTCTTTACGGTCAAAATCTACATGCAAGTCTGACCCTAGTTTTCTAGTCCGTAGGGTATTTTTCCCAACAACAGAGTTGGCGACTATACTGGGGAAGATACTCTTTAGGGTTTCCGTATTTAGTTGAGTTTTTTGGGTAGTTTAAGAGATTAGATTTTATGTTTCTTTGCTTGTATTTTTCTGTAAGGCCTGAGCTAGTAGGGAGCTCGGTTCTTTATACCAGTTTTCCCTGACTGTTGCTTGATGGTAATTGTCAGGACACACAGAGGTACACACGGCCTACAGAAGGCCTACACGCATGTGCCCGCGCCCTAACCTCTTACAGCCCACGTGTGAACGCTAGCTGTAAAGGTTTCAGTAGCGTGTAGGAGTTCAGAGAACTGTAAGAGGCAGTCCTCCTCTTCCCTGTCAGAATTATACATTCTCAGGGGGTTTTCTGGATCCTGTCTAAGTCTTGCTAGTTCACAGTCCGGTCTCAGTTTGTCTTTTTGTGTTTTGTTATTCCTTGCAATTATTTTTCTTTTCTGTTAGAAGAAGCATCCAAGCCTTCAAAAGACCCTGGTGATCAATACCAGAGGCCTCGTCCTGGTCTGGGCTGCCTGTTTTTATTGTTGTCTTAGAATTTATACATACACGCGGCCTGTACAAGGCCAGACCGCGTGTACACGCCGCCTGTTTCAGCTCAACACACATTTGCACGCATGTTGTTTTAGTGACAGTAGTGTGCTTGACAGGCTGCTTTTAATCAGGATGGGGCAGTCATCCCCTTCTTTGATGAGAAGCATTCCTCTCAAGTGTTTGACTCTAGGGGTTTAATAGTCAATAGGTTAGGTCCTCTTACCCTTAGCCTGCTTTTTCTCAGTTGATAGTTGACAGAAAATACAAAAAGAAACAAAAAATGTTTTATGGTTTTTAGGCAAGCTTAAGAGTCTTTGTTTTCTTTATCGCCATTGTGTGCCTTTACTTTGATTCTTTGTGATCTGCGCTTTAAGCCAGAATTTGTCTTTCTTGGTTTTTTGCTTGTCAGTATTTTCCCTTTGTTGCTTGATTAGCACTTTAATAAAAAATAAAAAAAATCTTTTCATTTTCTTCTTTGTTTGAAGATTGTGTTTCTGCATCAATAGCTAGGGAGAAGCATTTTTGTTCATAAGTTTTTTGCAGTGCATTTAGAGAATAAGTAGCTCGTAGTCGAGCAAAATTCCTTGATGTTTGTTGCATGAAATCTTAGAAAAATTGAAAAGAAAAAGAAGTCTTTCTTTGTGAAAAGTTGTTGATTTTTGCATTTAGTAAAAGTCTTTTGTTTCCATCTTTTTTCATTCATTTTTGCTTTGAGTCTTTACACACCATCAGTTTCACCTTCATACGCTGTGACGTAAGAAAACCCATAAAATCAACACTAATTTAAAATCTATTAGACTTTTTGTTTGTAGGGTTCACACACTAGTTCAAGACTAGGGCCTTGGATTAGGTTGGAGAGGAAACTCTCCAAGGCCATTCAAAACCAAACATTAGAGTCTGTGATAGGGAGTGTAGAAGTCCAGTTTCGTGGAAGTTATCCGGGACCCCCCTCTACCACAGGGGATAAACATGAGGTCGCATGGGGAAAGGTAGCGGAGATAACCCCTCCAAAGCCGGACCAAGCGTAGTGGAGAACACATATTGAGGGCTTGTTTTGGGATTCCGTCGTTTGCATTTGCCATGGGGCTTCGTGGGTCTCGAATCCATTCGAGGTCCTCAGTTGTTTTCTGGACCATTTTCTCTCGATACCCTTGACAGTTTTCGGGCTTGATACCCTACTCATTGTGGTCTACCTGACTTTCGACTCTACCCGCCTGGTGACTGTTCGCATGCTGGCAAACTAGTTGCCAATCTTTTTTAGGGACATACACAGGTGACTGCGGGGGTATACCACGGTACCTAGGACAGACATTGGGCCACGCTTTGTAGAGTATACCTGGAGGGTGCTTCCATGTTCGAGTTGCACTTGCATGGGTAAGTTGCTCTAGTGTTGGTTGTTGTAACTGTTCTTCAAAATAGTTTAGTGATTGCTTGTCTTATCTCTTAGGGGCTTCTTTTTTAGTGTGTGTTACTGTTTGAAAATGTATAATACCTTAGTGTGTCTTGGATCTTCTCACACAGTGGAGGATCCCGAGCTCCGCCGGTCATGAAGGCTTCTGGGCTTGCCGCTGGTTATCCTGGAGCCGCCCCCGCCACCATTGAGGTAGAAGCTAGACCAACAAGGGTCTTTCGAAGCAACCGGGTTACAAACCATTGTGCCCAAACAACTCCTAGAGGAATCAACCACCAATCTTGGCTTAGTTGAAACCCCAACCACTGATACTTGGCCATTGGTCATTGTACCAATCCAATTTTACGAATGCCTGTCAGTGTCTCACACAACTATGGAAACAAACGTTGTTACTTCCTCTGGGAATTCTTTCATTCCCACCACCGTTGCTACCACAGGAGAAGAATCTCCTAACTTTCCATCATCGATCTGAGCCACAATGGTCTCAGCCGCAACTACGTCACACAGTGGACCGATCCCATCTATCACGATGGCCACAACTCCCTTCACACCTAGTGCGACAAGCCCTCCGTTCTCATATGGTATGCCTAGTTCGGGTACAAGTCCTACACTCACTTACTCCACTTTACAGACTTTGGGTCTGGGGGCAGGGAGCTCTAACGCTCCTCTGCAAGGTCAACTTGGGGGCATTCCTGTCCCTTTTAATGCTTTTCCTTACGCTGGAGGTCATATCTCTCCTTCGTCCCCTTCGCTTGGTGGTCTGCATCAGCAGTCCATCGGGCAGCCTGCACACACTAGTTCATTTGGAGTCGGGATTCAAGGAACACCTACGCACACTATGTCGGTAGGTTTGTCACCGTTTGTTTGGAACGAGACATTTGGTAACAACACTTTCACATCCACCGCTTTCCCATCTCGGGGCACTCCCATTTTGGACAGTCTACTCTAGCACAGGGTACTATTCATGCGTCGGGGGCACATATACCAGGACCTTGGAACTCAGGACAAGGATCTGTTCCCTCCTCTGGAATGTCATTCTGGGGTAATTCTTTCCACAGTCAATGGAACCCTGGATAGACTACTATGCCTCTCCCATCAGGACTGGCATGGGGTAAGCCTTCCCAAAGTCCATCAAACACGATGAATGCCCAACATCCTATGTCCTTTATGGGAAATCAGCCAATGATGTCTCCACAGATGCAAAATCATTACGCTGGTCAAGGCCATGGTTTCTACCAGAATTCGGGCCAGCAGCCAAACTTTTCCTGGCAACCTGGTGCCAGTCAAACTCCAGGACCCTTTTTCCCAGGTTATCAGTAGCAACCCAAACTACCATTCTTGGCGATGTTACACTTGCCAGATTTGACAAGGTTGTTAAATGATCCTATTTGTCACGATCCACGTTGGCCTCCTATGCCAACGAAATTGCCTTCGGATATTCCAAAGTTCGAGGCCAAGCCTAATGAAGATCCAGGTGATCATGTGACTACCTTCCATCTTTGGTGTTCATCTAACTCATTGAAAGATGACTCCATACAGTTGCGATTGTTTCAACGCACTCTTATCGGGAGAGTCGCGAAATGGTACATCGAGCTTGATCACTCAAGATACTCTTCCTTTGGCGAACTGGCGATGGCCTTCCTTAACCATTTCCAGTTACCTGTGAGATACGATGCGGGCACATAGTTGCTCACCAATTTCGAACAGACAAAAGATGACGATATCTCTAATCATATCTGAGAGTGGAGATGCCGGAAGAGTCTAATTAAAGTACTAGTCCCACCAGCATTCCTGCTTGAGTGGTTCCTTAAGTATCTGGTCCCACAATTATCCAAAGACGTCACAACTTCTGGGGTTTTCTCCGAAGAAGATGCCATCATGAGGGCTCAACAGTTTGAGATTATCTATTCTCAGTCTAGTTTATTATACAACATCCTGTCGGATGCACCACGATCGATACTGGATAAAACTAGACAGAGAGTTGGACCACATGCCGATGGTATCGTCGGTTCAGCACAAACCAAGCTCACTGAGCAATTGATAAAGCAATTGCAACAGTTATCTATACAACACTCAGCGGCCAGCCAGACTACTGCTTTGGCTGCTCCTCCTACCCAAACATCGGAAGTACACTCCATGCAGTTGACTAACCCAAAGGCCACCCAGCAGCCTGAAGGGAATAAAAAACAACGAAAGAAGGGTAAGGGGGAGAAAAAACCCACTGATAAGGCTGGAAAGGGCACCACGGAAAAATGGAAGGCGAAGTATCCATGCAACTTGTGTGTGGAAGACCACCCGACCCATCTTTGTCCTCGACTTGCAGAGGCCCAAAATTTTGTCACACAGCAACAGCAAGCCGTGTTGACTAATCCCTTTCAGCATGGGCAAAATTTAACTCAAGCCTCTACAAGTGCAGAAGGGGACAGTCAAGAAACCTTCCCTCCTCCAAACAATCCCTCATCTGCGAACGTATATATTGTTAGAGGTGATGCTTTTCTATCCACTAGAGCACATGCCTATAGTCAACCAAGCACTTCTGAGAAGGGCAAAGAAGCCGAACTCCCATATCTTCCTCTACAGATTGAGAAGACGTTGGGAGAAACAATGACACGCATTCCAAAGGGTGCATTTAAAAAAGATTCTCACAACCCAAATGCAAGGGCCACCCAGAATTACTCTGTGGTGGAAGATTTATCACAAACCCCTTGTGCGATGTCTTCTTTGGAGGTCCTCCAAAGCTGCCCTGCTCAGAGGAAAGCCTTGTTAACCGCTTTGGGCTCTACTGAGACTTGTAATCTGGGTACCATCATGTTAGATACAACCAACTTAAAACCTCATCTGCCTTACCACGTTGCATTTCAGATAGTAGTGGCTCATCCCATGAAAACTTTTACTCGGAATATCTTCCGCACGGTGGTCGATGAGGGCACCTCGACATGCACTATGTCATTAGCATGCTGGAAGGCCATCGGCCAGCCCATTTTGTCTCCATCACCTACTCTCCTCACTGCTTTCGATGGTCGTTCATTTCGACCACATGGCATCATTCCTTCTTTCCCCGTGTAGTTAGGAGGGAAAACTGTGTGTGTCGAAGTAGAGGTAGTCGATGCTCCCCTCGACTATAACCTCTTGTTAGGACAGAGTTGAACTTATGCTATGCAAGCTGTGGTTGCTACAGTTTTTCGAGTCTTGTTGTTTCCACACGAGGGTCGGATAGTGACCATCGATCAATTGTCCTTCTTTAGACCTGACCCAGCTTTGGGGGCATCCATGGTCCCCATGATTGATAATCCTCAACCAGGTGTCCTTAACGTAGGAGTTGGTTTGTGCCCGTCTTTGATGGGTACCTTCGATTACCCACCTCCTCACGATGATGTCAAATTTATATCTAATCACCATAAGGTTGAGATTTTTCAAGTTTCGTCGTTTCACACGACTTACTTTGAGGATCCTTGGATTCTTCCTTCCCCATCAGCCACGATGGATGAGACAGGGCACTCAGGCATGTCCATGCCCTTGTCGGTCGCTGAAGCAGCATACTCTTTAGTCCAGCAAGCTTCAGCTAACCCTGATCCGACTCCCGCACAAGAGTTAGATCCACTTCTAGAGCCTATTTAGGCTCAGGGTTCTCTTGCTAACATCGATTCATTAGACTTAGTCTTGCCCTCTGACAAGGAAGTAATTGAAACAATGACTAGTCCGGACAAACCTTGGGAAGATCTTCATCACAGATCATATTTCCTCCCAAAGTTAAGCCGAATCAAAGCAGGAGAATTCACCGTGACTATGACTGGAGATAGGTTTTGTCATACTAATCCCTTAGCTACACACAAGATCTATGCTGAGGGTAATATGGAAACCATTGCTAAAACGATACCTATCAATATCTCCAGAAACCTTGGCATCATAGACAATGTTTTCGTCGAAGCATACAACTCCCGCGAGGAGATGCCAGGCATCGACCCACAAAGAGTCTATCATGAGCTAACTTTGTTGTTTTTCAAGCTCACTTTGAGATCCGAAAGCAACATCCGGTGAGACTGCATTTATGCTTTTCGATCTTGTCCAGATTAACTGAGAAAAGTAACCATTTTGGAGTCTTATTTAAGCCCTTTTCAGACTCCTTAAAGATGAAAAGATTGCCGAGTGACCTTGTTTCTTCACACTCGTTAAATTGGTCCAGAAGAACGTTCCTTAAACGGGTCTCCTTTTAAGCCCTTTTCAGACCCTCTAAAAATGAAAATATTGCCGAGCGATCTTGTGACCTTTCATGCTCGTTAAACTAAAATTTAAAGTCACGTCTGTCCGACGGTAGTTTACCCCTTTTTCAGTCCGGACGGTCAACTGTATGAACAAAGGAATACTCTATTGAACTCCCATTCTTTAGAAGAGTATCCTCAGGTATAATTTTATTCCTTTTTCAAGCCCGAGGGACTAAATTTACGAAAAAGAAACCCCCACGGAGTCCATAGTTAAGCTCTTTTCAGACTCCCTAAAATTGAAAAGATCGTCGAGTGACCTTATTCTTTCACACTCGATAAAATGGTCCAGAAGAACATTCCTGACAGAGTAAATAGTTATCTTTTTTCAGACTCCTTAACAATGAAAAAATGGTCGAGTGATCTTGTCCTTGTCACACTCGTTAAAATGGTTTTGAATTGACGTCTAATTGGTGCTAGTTTATCCCCTTTTTGAACCGACTAGACTATTGTCAAAAAAGGTACCCCACTGGAGTCTCCTTTTATGCTTTTTCAGACTCTCTAAATATGAAAAACCACCGAGCTTACCTTCTCTGGGCTCGTTAAACTTACATCGAAGGACATTACCATTGTGTGTTCTATCAACCGCATTTGCATACCTTATCCAGCAGCCTTGAGACAGTTTGCTTCTGCATCTTAACACCTTTGGCCGCCGGAGGATTTTTCCCGAGTATCATTTTACCAGAACATCAGTCTTGTCCTTGTGCCTTGAGCTTGTATGTTTGCAGTACTCGTTCCTCCATTGTAACATAATATTCCTTTATTCTTTTTCAAAATCATAAAAAAAAACAAAAAAATCAAATATACCCCAAAAAGAGGATGGGAAAAGTATTTTCTTTATTGGTAGCATAATGAGTCGCCCTTGGATAAATCACATCTGTCTGTTTGATCATCAGACTATGGGATGTAGTACGACCTTAGGAAGATTTTTCTCGCTATATAGAGTTGTGTCCTCCACCATTTGGTTACTCTTCCAAACATATGGAGAGTTTGCATTGCCTCCTGCTTCGTAGACTTATGATTAACATATATGCTGCCTGAGTCTTATCACTTGCCATGCTGTTGTCCAAGGGACGTTTTTCACTAAGCCTGAGTCGGCCCCTCTGCAATATGTCTCTTGTCCGCATACCCGGCCATCCTGAATTTCCAATCAAGTCCTTGTTCGAAATCACTGAAGCCTTCAGTCCGATCATCAAGATTATCAAGTCCATAACCGACGAGCCATCGAATACCTCTGGGTAGTGCAGTCGTACACTCATATTACACTCCTACCTAAGTTTTAGAAGATTTTGAAGTTGTTTCTCGAGCTCTGAAGTACAGCCATCAAGCCAAATCAACTTCTGGGAGATGGATACTCTATATGTATATCTTTCTGATTTCGAGATGTAGCTCCGCTGTGTATTATTCACGGCTACTCTTTATAGTTATTTGACATGGATCTATAGTGTATTTGATTGGTAGCCATGGTTCTATTCTATCCCGAGCATGGGTATGCCCACCTTGGTGAGACATTTGTTATTTTGCAGACGGCACCTCCTGGTTCCTAATTCTTGGGCTCACTCATTTAGCATATCAGTACAGATTGGTAAAAGATTGGTAATGTATTTCGGCCATCAGATGCTCTTCTGACCTCACACATTAGGGGGCATCTGTTATAACCCTAAATTTCACCACACATGCTTACCTGGCATCAGGCCAACTCATATCCC
>SNQJ01S0002080.1:176954-200821 GCA_010110895.2 Picea sitchensis
ATGGAACCACATCGATCCATATTCATAATGTATCAATGACAACTCATTGATCCATCTTCATCTATGCATTCTCATCAAGGAAAATACATATTATATTACATCAATCATCAATCAATCAATCCTTTTACATGAATCAATCACTTGACATCAATCAATCAAACCATTGGAATCAATGACAATATGATCCAACAGAAACTTGACTAAAATTGTTGAAGGAATAGAGCAGGAAAATCCCAAAAGGGATAGATGGTAGAAGCAAAGAAGGAGAAAGTGATTAATACTTCTCTCACTATGAAACTCTAAATAATAAGACAGATGTGTATGCTTAAAAGGAGAACTGTGAAAATAAGTACAGCTAGTAACTAAAAGATACAATACTAAATGTGTTTAAATGAATGTGCTTGGTTAAGCTAGAGTGTGTGAAGGCAATGAGGCCTAAAAAATAATTTAGCTAGGTTGAATGTTTCTTGATGGGAGAATCCATTAACTCCTTTCTTGTTGTCTATTATGTTTCTCTGGGATGAGAAGTTTATATGCTGATGAATGTAGATATTTGGGCATGAGATTGTTGAGAGCTACAGCTAAAATTTCATTGTGGTTGAACTCATGAAAACATTGGGGAGAATGTGATGGAGTGCATATAGATATGCTAAGGTATATATGAAAATGTTTTACTAAAATAAATGATATGGTACATGCATTTGATTTCATGTGAAAACTAATGTAAAATGTGAATGTGGTAATGTATGTCACGTGTAGAAAATATTGGAACTATTAAGGAAGGACAACTGACAATAGTAAACAACCTCTGAAAAAGGTGAATGTAAGAAGGTTTCTGATAAAAGAAAAATGTGAAAGGGATTTTAGAATTCCCCAAGGAGCACCACTGAAGAGGTAATATTAGAGAAAATGTTAGCAACTAGAAAAATTATAAATATTTTGTGCCCATGTGACATGAGAGGTAAAAGGGGTTGGATAATAATCCCTTCTAAAACAGTCTATGTTTTGATGGCATGTATGTGATCTGTATGGTTGTTGTATTCCATTGATACCCAAGTAGGGTATGATTTAGGGAGAAGAACCTGCATGATGGAGGTGTAAACCTTTGACAGTCGAGGATGATTGAAATCCTTGGAAAAACACGTGCACAAATATATGTCATGTATACATTGCCCAATCAAGGGGTGATTGGGAACAAAAGTGCTCAAAGATAGCACGATGATGTAATGCATTAACTAAATGCATGTTTTCATGAGAGGATGGGTAATGGACTACCCATTATGGAAGGAGGACCTTCCAATACTCTATCGAAGTTGTAGCATGGGAAATAGAAAAATTGGGTGGCCATGGATGTTGGCACCCTAGTTACCAATAAAGAAATAATGCTTGAATGCATTCATGTGAAACTTTTAGTTTCCTGTATGTTGATTTGAGGTCATGATTAGCTGAAGTAGGAAAATACAGTCTTGTTGTAATAATAAATGTGTATAAAGAAGCCCTGTGGTAAAAGGTTGGTTGAGTTTCGAACCACCAAGGAAAAGTGCATAATATGAAAAGTAATAATCTGAAAATCAATATAAGGGTTCATTGTGTGTGAATGTGGCCATGGATATTGGCACATTAATTAGATTCATTTTGATGTTTGATTGCATTTTGAAAGGAATGGTATTTCATTTTTTAATAAATGAACATGATTGTTAGTATGCACAGCTCTGAAAATGTTTGTGAACCACTATAAGTGGGCAATGAAAATATAATGTGCATGAGAACTAGCAATTTGTTAGTTGATTGAAGAGGAAATTGTAGGAAGAAAGGTCTTGGATGTGGTAGTGTTGTAAGTCCACAAATAAGACCAATGATTTTTGGTTTTAAAAGAGCCAAACTGTTATGAGAAAGAGATCTCATACTTGTGAATATGGTTCTGTGCGGAACAGATCTGAAAATGAAAATGCGGAATTAGAAATATGTGGATAACAGATTTGAAAATATTGATAAGTGATGGTAGTACCTCATAGTTATTATATACATGTGATACGTGTGAGAAAAAATATCTATCCTGAAGGGACAAAGGGCGACTGTCAAAGATGGAAAGCATGGAAATGGGATACTATGTGACATGAGAACCATGTGATAAACCATAATCCCCATAGAATGATGTATTGTGGTGACACATGTTGAAGTGACACTTTTGACAGAGAAAGTGTGAGGGACGCCTCAACTGTAAGACTCAGGGAGGTCTAAAAAATTCTTCTTGTGAGAGAAATCCCTAGAAAGTAAATATGGATCACCCAATGGATTGTATAGCAGAGAAGGGGATGTCTGATCCTAGGCCTGGAGGGTGAATGAATGCAAGGAAGAAGAGACTCCAAAAAATTTTGTAATATGTTGATTCTGATCATGCACAAAATGGGTATGTCAAGGAAAGCAGTGAGACAAGTTAATGAGACAGCCATATGGATGCAGATCCATGAACTGCATAGACAAGAATTGTGCTAAGTTGTGAATATCTCCACTTGAATTTAAACAACAATAAAATGTTTTGCATGAAATGATAATTAATATGCTTGTTGAAAATTATTATAGGCATGTGCTAAATGCCAAGAGTCTGGGAAACAACCAGACAAAGAAAAGGAAAATGATGTTGAAGCAGTTGAAAGATGAAGTCATGGAAGGTGATGTTGAAAAGAACACTGAGGATGGTGTTCCTTTAAGGGGGAGGGGATTGTAACACCCCTATTTCCCCCAGCATGTAATTAATCTAAATTTATGATTGTCATGCAATGGCTAGCAAATATTATAAATGCATTATTTTTTGATTGTAAATGCCAACAGTTGATTGTTGGGTGAAGTATTAGAGTATTGGCCATGATATCACTAGAGGAATGAGGGGAGGTTATATTAAGTTAAAGGACCCCAAGCCACCTTGTGGAAATATTAATTGGAAACATTCATATTATTTTCCCTTAGCCCGAATAACAAGACAAGTTAGTTAATGAGGAGGAGTTGGTTGTTGAACAACCAAGCACCCCAATGAATGGAAGTATGGAGGGATGATAGAAGGAACAGGAAGTGGTCAACTAGAGGATAGTAGGAAAGATCACCATGGGTCCCGAGGATTGAACCACGAGTTGCATTTTGACAGAAGAAAAAGAAGGATGGGTTGAGAACCTACCTAAGTCATGCATGCAGCCTGAAAAAGAGAGGGAGAACTGGAAGGGAGTGTGGGCCTCGAAGGAAGCAAGATGATGAAAGGATTGCACTAGCGTGTGCAATAAAAATATTAGAGAACATGTAGAAGAGTTCGGAGTTGGAGCATAGAAGACCCAAAAACCTGACTTGAGATAAGAGGGCCATGGGCTTGATGTTGGGAAGGGATATGATAAACCTTAGAGAGGCCTGGGCTAGATGGGTGTAAGGAAAATCTCTACCTGGAGTAGAGTGAAGGAGAGTAACCTTCAAATCTTACTGAGAATCTGAGAGAGATTCCATAGTGATATCATGCCTTGGCACATGGATGGCCAGCATGCTAAAAGTGAATTCATTTGAGCCTACAGTTGGGTGGAAAGGTGAACACCCATAGTCAGTTGGTCATCTATCAACTGTAATAGATAAGTATTTCATAGAATATGTGTTATTGAATTGAAATGCATGATTGAATGCATGTACTCTCGCTACACATATACATACTTGATTTAGAGTGATGATGCTTGTTGTATTTGTAAACTCCTGCATTTAAGTGACAGTAGGCTGGAAAGAAATATGCATGCCCTGCACAACTGTATACAAAACTCCTGTAATGTTCTAAGATAAAAGAATGAACTTAATTTTATGTTTCCTGTGTGCTCAATATATATATATATATATGGATATCTGTTACTAGAAACCAAGATTATAAGTTAATAGTTGAATGTAAGGGAAAGAGCTCAAAGAAAAATCCTCGAATTGTCTAAGTCCTAAATCGGATGAAAAAACGTGTTTTGGGATCAAAGGAATTACAGCCATGGGATCGATGGAGCGAATAGATACATACCCTTTATTGGAGTAGGTTACCATGATTGTAGAGAATGTACCCCAGTTAATAWGGACCATTAATCAGGGATTAACCCATAATTAACCTCTGTCATAGATCATTGTGGTCTCATTTAAGCGAGATTTGGGGGACAGGTAACGTCGACATGACGTACCATGTTGACTTGGAATTCCAATGTGTCTAGAAGTTGATAGGTGTTAGGTTTTGAATGGAAACATGTATTTGGTCGGTGGACCATAACGTAGGCCCTTGGGTGAACTATGTCTTAGACCTATGCTTAGCCTTGGACATCGGAACAAAAGTTTAAAATATCTCGACCGTTGATCATAGTACATATGGAATGATATCTCGGTCGTTGATCGACGTGGAAGCCCTTAGACATTGACAAGAGGATGGATGACATCATGCTAACGTTATGTTGATGTCATGAGCCTACATGTACGAGGAAGCCACATGGAGGCCTGTAATTGGTCAAAGTGATGGGGAGTGGGTCCCTGTCGAATTTAAAGGTTGGAAAGGTGAGATGAATGGGTCTGCGAGTCTGCCAACCCACGAACCCAAAAAACTAACAAAATAATCTAAGTGTTGAGACTCTTCATATGGATGGATGAAGGGAAGAATGATGTATTCATGATTTCACGTAGATGGAAAATCATCTAAGTGTTGAGACTCTTTGGATGGAATTATGAAGGGAAGTATTATGCATTCGTCGGTCCATGTAGATGGAAAAATAATCTAAGTGTTGAGGCTTTTGGACAATCTTATGAAGAGGAAGTACATAATTGTACGTCCACAAGTCTGCGTAGGTGGAAAAATGGTTAAGTTTTGATACTTCTCGGATGAACCTATGAAAGGATGCTGATAGAATTATGCATCCATAATTTTGTGAGACCACGAAGATAAAAAATGGTGAAGTAACGAGACTTCTCAGGTGGACTGATGAAAGGAAGCTACAAAATTACGAGTCTGTGAGTCCATGAAGTCTGCCACCCACGAGAATACGTTGAAAGAAGGTCTTAGAGATGATGGTTGTAGGCTTGCGTGGATTGAAGTTCCACCATGGTAAGCTAGGGTAGTGCCATGTTAGGACTAGGGTGTTGCTGCGTCAGTTGGCACTGTCAATGACACGTCATGTGGATGCCACATGGCAGTAAGAGATATGTTTCCTATGTAAACCCAATAACTTTGGAAGGTCATACCTTTGTTACAGAACTTAATCCTGAGTGAATTAACCATCATTAGGAAGCTCTTGACAAGCAAAAGAGGATGGAGTTGTGATAGAGAAGATTTAAGGTTGATAGAAGAAGTAAAAATTTAACACGCCATCCCTTAAATAGGTACTTAGGGTTCAGGTCTGTTACATTCTTTCAAATGAGCGTAGCTGACACATCTCTCTCTTCAGAGATAACCTACCACCATTCTAGATAGCTTGTGTGTTTGCATTTTACAGACTTTCTATATTCTAGACAATCATAAATAGAATTTGAGTGTAACTATATTACTGTGTTTCTTGCAATATCTTTGTGTGTTTCCTTTTTATTTCTCTATCTTCATGTCATTCTCAATATAATCCGGATCAAGGATCCACCACAAGTGATTAACATTTTTATCTTGTAAACGTTAAGTATATATATATGATAAGTTATAGGATCAATGATACAATAGTAGACTCTAAGAGAAAACATTGAGCTCAAATTGGGCAACAATGTTTCAAAATAAATGGCTCAAAAATATAAATACAATGCAGTGCATATGTTACAATAACTATATTACTATGTGTAAGGCTCAAAACCCTAATAAAAAATTATATAACTTAAATTTTAATTCAACTTAGAAATAAATACATTTTTTTAGCTCATACAACTCTCAAAATCTATGTACAAGATATCAAACAATTTTTTATAATAATTTTAAAAGAAAACAAACACAATATTACTATAAAATAACTTTATAGATTAGATTTTTCTCTCCAAAACTATTGTTCATGAAGTAAATATTGATAAACTTAATTTTTAATATGAAAATTTAAAAATAATATTACAATATATATTTTTCCTCGAAAAAAAATTCGCACTTTCTATTAAGCAGTAGAAGGTACATTCAAAAGGTGCTTTCGCGCAATAAAGAAAAGGAACTATAGGTCAAAACAAAATATTGTTCTCTAATATATTTTAGAAAATAGTGTTTGGAGTGTTCAAAAAGACATCAACATTTTTTTAGAATATGAAAACCAACATTAAGAGATTAGAAGAAAGTTTCTTTTGATCTAGAAACCAAACATCCTTCCAAGAATTCTTCCCATTGAACCCTATTAGTGTGCAGAAGAAGTGCCTCCTTTGACAGAGAGTCGGCCTCCATGTTTTGTTCCATGAAAATATGAGTAAAATGTATGTCATTGAATTGGCTGGCAATAGATTTCATTTTTTGACCGATTAATTGTAGCTCCAAGTGGGACAATTGAACAACATCTTTCATTCAATCGATGCATAATTTTGAATCACCAAAAATCTAAATTTCATTCACCTCCTTTATGGATGTTAATCTTAGAAGCACAAATAAAGTTGAGAAGTTTGTCATGTTATTGGTGCCCGATCCAATATTGAATTTACTGAGAAAATGATGAGACGGTGAGAGATATAAAACTATGCCAAGGCTATAGGTCTGTGTATTTCCTTGGCATGCCTCATCGAAGAAGGCCCAATGCATGTTTTTATTTATGAGCATAGGTTTGAGTACTCTGGGCCTTTTAGGAGTTGATGAATCCTTATAGTATTGCAGAAGATATTAGCACATGTTGGGATATTTTGATAGTGGGTGATGCTTTGTTCTCAAAAAGGTTGGCATTACGTGCCAACCACAAACCCTATGCAACCAATATGGGTAACACCTTCCACTAGTGAAGCCTTGGGTTCAAGAATAAGTTCTTGAAGTAGTCTATTATATTATTTTTGGACCAGAGGGGTGTGGTCCCTAGTTTGTCCTCCACTTCTTTCTAGACTTGTTTTGTGAATTCAGATTCCAAGAATAGGTACTTGATGGTATCATCAATGATCTTACATAGGTAGCAGATACTCGACCCATGTTGGATACATTTTTGTAGATGGTCTTGTTATATCACAATTCATAGGTTGGGAAAAGCCCAACCCAACCACAAAGAAAGTGCCACAACTTGAGAATCCTACACCCAATGTCACCTCAATGTAAGTCCCGTACTTCAAGGGTGATTAGGTCACTCTAGGGACGAGATCCTGGTGACCCTAGGGGGATTATGATGGAGACGAACATGGATGGAAGTGAACCCACTATAGATCAAGTCTAATTGGAATAAAAGGTAGGGAATTATTCCTTGCAATTCAATTAATTGCTTCCCCACAGGTATAGTACTTCTTTGGATGATTGTACCTACCCAAGACATAAGAAAATACACTTTGCAATAGTATATGTTAGCTAGATCAAAAAGTTAAGCTTTTTGTCGCTAATTTGCAGCAGTAGATAACAATATATATCATCAATTAAATGGTACTATAAGTTGCTCAATAAGTGCTAGAGATCAAATAGAAAATGCAAGAGAAAAACTAGTAAATGACTAGCTAAACTCAAGATGAAAAACCAATACTCTTAGCACAAAAGATAAGGTTGTTGTTGTTGGAGTTACTTCACACACACCTAGGATGTATTTTTCCTAATTTTTTTCCTTGTTTATTAGTCATAATTAGTCATTATCCAGTCTCCTATATTTTAAGGGAGAATATTTCACCTGGAGAATATTCTCTTCAGTTGACACTTCAGTTTGACTAGTTGAGTTGAGTCTAGATGTTGCATTGGTTTTGTCACCATGAAACATTGGGATCATAACCATGATAATTCACATTAGCCTTGGTATCATCACCAGACTGGCACATTACCCTTGATTCCTTAATCTACTCCTCACTACACTCTGTTCAGTCAGTTAACTGAAGACTAGTTGACTAGTTAACTGAACTAGGAGGCAGTTCACTCTCGTAACTTCCTGAGAGACTAGACTAGGTGGCATTTCACTCCTGTAACTACTGGTCTATGTCTATATCACTCTAGACCACCAATATGGCTCATTAGTTACTTATGTATCCTATATCTATTGTAAATTATTCATTCTTTGAGTGTGGAATACGGTTAATGAGAATTATTTCATTCTTTCTCTCCTTCTTCTTCTTTCTCAAATTCTATCTACAAATTTGTGTATTATTGTTTAGATAGATCTATTCTGTGCAGTTTCAACATGTTTTCATGGTATTAGAGCCGACAGACTACTAAGAAAAATCTACACCAAATTATTTTTTCAGGTACTGAATATTGAAGAACGCAGAAAAGATGAAATTTATGTTTTACTCACCGATAATACTTCTCACGCCTCATAACTATTTGGAGTGGAAGCCAAAGATTCTACTTCTTCTCAGAAGTATAGGATTATACCAAATAACCATGGCAATGGAAGTAGATCCTGATTCCGCCGATGAGAAAAATGACTTTCCCAATAGACAAGATATGGCCATAGGATTTATCTGCTTGTCTATTTCTCCAGAAATTCTCCACCAAGTATGTGATGTCACACAAGAATTCACTCCAAATGAATTATGGACCATATTGGAGGTTCTATTTGGGAATAAATAAGATTGTGAATATTTCATGCAGGGGATTGGAAAGATAGATCCAGAACTACCTGAGAGACTAGACTAGGTGGCAGCTCACTCCCATAACTGCTGGTGTGTGTCTATATCACTCTAGACCACCACTGTGGCTCATTAGTTACTGATGTATCCTATATCTATTGTAAATTATTCACTCTTTGAGTGTGGAATACGGTTAATGAGAATTCTTTCATTCTTTCTCTCCTTCTTCTTTCTCAAATTCTATCTGCAAATGTGTGTATTATTGTTTAGCTAGATCTATTCTGTGTAGGTTCAACACATTTATAGTTGGAGTTACTTCACACACACCTAGGATGTATTTTTCCTAAGGTTTTTCCTTGTTTATTAGTCATAATTAGTCATTATCCAATCTCCTATATTTTAGGGGAGAATATTCCACCTGGAGAATATTCTCTTCAGTTGACACTTCAGTTTGACTAGTTGAGTTGAGTCTAGATGTTGCATTGGTTTTGTCACCATGAAATATTGGGATCATTGGCATGTTAATGCGCATTAGCCTTGGGATCATCACCAGACTAATGCATTACCCTTTATTCCTTAATATACTCCTCACTACACTCTGTTCATTTAGTTAACTGAAGACTAGTTGACTAGTTAACTAAACTAGGTGGCAGTTCACTCTCGTAACTGCCTGAGAGACTAGACTAGGTGGCAGTTCACTCCCGTAACTGCTGGTGTGTGTCTAGATCACTCTAGACCACCACTATGGCTCATTATTTACTGATGTATCCTATATCTATTGTAAATTATTCACTCTTTAAGTGTGGAATATGGTTAATGAGAATTCTTTCATTCTTTCTCTCCTTCTTCTTCTTTCTCAAATTCTATCTGCAAATGTGTGTATTATTATCTAGCTAGATCTATTATGTGCAGGTTCAACGCATTTACAGTTGTAAACACTTGTCTGCAGAAAATTATATCAGCCTTATGTATTTCACATTCAATGTATTACAGCAAGAAAATAATCCACTGAAATCCCCTCAAACTTTGCCAAAAAAGTGTGTTGGACCAAGGAGAACAAGTGTGCAAACTTTGAGAAAAATCCAATGGTTGATAAGAGAGTTATTCAAGCAAGTAAGTTAGGGTTTATGCAGCCCTAATGGCTGAAGATGAAATTTTGTAACAACGTAAATAAGTACCCCCTATATGGGGACACCATAGTGGTTGTGATGTGCCCAAGGCATAAGGAAAACAATCCACTTTGCAAGAAGTAAAAATGACCGAAAACCATGTTTCCCAATGCAATATTTTATTTATCCAATGCAAAAAATTAATGACTAGTGCCTTTAATATTGGTTTAATGGAGTCACAAGGAGCTTAGAGAAGCTACCTCCTTGGGGATGTAATCCCTTTTACTTCCCAAGGAAAGTTTCTCTAAACTAGGGTTTAAGCTAAGAGGGTGTATGCCCTTATACTTCTCATAGAAAACCCTTAATCAATGAGATGAAGCAAACAAAATGATGAAGGCTATGGTGGGGGTGTATTCCCTTATAATTCCCACCTAGATCCTAGCATAACAATACTTGACTTGAATAAAATGATAGAAAGAGAGTAAAAACCATACCAAGATCAAGAGAAATGCTAAGACAATTCACCACAAGAACTAGAAAGCATCATCCAAATCTAGCATTAGGCCTTCCTCCATCAACCATTCATAAAATAGCAATAAAAAAGTGCACAAGAGATAAAAGAGACAAGAGGACTGAAAATTTCAGACCAAGCCTCTCACAAGAGGGAGAGCTATGATTAAAACGAGATCTTATGATCTCTATTTATACAAAATGTAGCTAGCATGGCTTGTCCACAAAATAGGGAGTAAAATACAAGATTAGGGTTCAACAACCCTAATCTTTCCCCCTTAACAAAGTAATATTAAACAATTCACTTTAAATTTCACTTTTTTCACAAATTAAACCCTAATTTAGGAGGACGTCACCCCTTTAGGGGACGTTTTTCCACTTTGAGGAAGCCATTGGTGTTGGAGAAGCATGGATGGGCCTCCAAAGGCCATGTGTCAAGCATCTAGGCACTCATATCATGGTGAAGACCCTTCTCCTATTCAAACGTCCATGTGTCAAAGAGTGACACCTCACCACCATGCGCTAGCCCCTAAGATCACGACGTCAAGCTCAAAAATGGAACGTTTTTCCCCTTTTGGGAAATTCGTTTGGAAAGTAATGGGTGGGCTAGGTTGTCCAAATCATTATCAAGGTTGTCCAAGTCATATATATCTCATCTGGAATGCGGGCCCCTAGCATCCAACCTATGGGCTTGCAGCTTCTAAAACCCAAGGTTTTGAACCCCCATTTTAAATAATGTATTGTTAACATGCTGAGAGGCCAGAGTGCGCAAACAATTATTGAAGGGCCAATATGCCCAAGAAATGTAATGTTTTGATAATTAATAATAATAAACACATCATTGGCTGCTAGACAGACAAGGACTAGAGTTATAGGGGGCTCTGATTCCACAAGAGAGGGAGCTTGAGGGACTAAGTGTTATTCCTATTTTCTTATTACCCTTTTTGTCTAAGGGAAGGGATCGGTTACGTGAACTTCTTGGGGAAGGCCAGGAGGTTCTTGTTTTCCCCACGAGGTTACTTAAACCCACCTCTGGTCTGAGGGGGGGTTGGAATGATGACTAGTTCACTGATTTCCCCGTTCACTCACTCATTCTTCCCTCACACACTCCCATGCACGCACTCCCATGCACTCCCTGACCCATTCACCGACCCATCCTCACCTGCGTATTGGTTGGCAAAGTGAAAGGAAACGAAGTTGTTGAAGAATTAGCCACAGGATAGTTGTTTGCAGTGGTCGCTAGTGTGATCCAACTATGACCTGGGGCCTACATGCCTGAAATGCATTGGTCCATGCCCTGTTTTTCTCACAAATGCAAGTCCTAAGAGTTCCATCATTGAGATTCTGGACTAGTTGTGTTGGAAGCCCTGGCAGGAAGGAGAAGGAATGCCTAAGGGAATGCATGGTAGAGAAGGGTGGAGGTCCATTCTCTCAGGTGGCACAGGCTAGGTAGAAGAGAGTTGGGTACTTGGATTGTTGTGGGTTTCGGGAAACCTATGAGAGATTGAGAGATGACTGGTTTGGGAACCCAATTACACTCTAGAACCATCCTTGTGGATTCATATCCCTATCTCGGGGGTGACACTACTGTTGAGATTTGGAGCAGCGGTGTCTATGGTTGGGTGGAATGTCCTTGGTCTGTAGTCAGTCGGTGTCATCTTTCATAAAGATAAGTGCTCTCTGTCATGATATTACTATCTGTGTATGAATGTATTTCCGTTGTGTAATTTAATTATCATCTACATGTGTATGAATGTATTTATGTTGTGTATATTTAATTATCGTTTAACATAATCTCTAGATTACGCATGCTTGTTGGATATTACACTGTATGTTTTTAAATCTAGTATCTCATTCATCCTTAATAACTAAAGAAGATATCAATTAGAGAAAGAAGTCTGAGGGCGGGCTTGTAGGTAGTGTACCTGGCCTATGGGTGGCTAGGTATGTTACAGTTTGGTATCAGAGCTTCTAGTTAAAACATCGGGCTGATATGGATCAAGTCTGTTGGTCAGAATCTCATGTCGAGATCAAAATCTGACCTTGAAATTGAAAAGCTCAAGAGGAATGGCGTTGCATAAGCTACACAGGAGACAGAATGTCATAGAACCTCTGTGAGGGTTCAAAGGACCGTGACCATTCCTTTTTAATTTGGGAGCAATCACCACCATAGGATCGAGGAGATATGGGATCGTTGGATCGGAGGACAGGTAAACAGGGGGCGTCCAATGAAAAGGAATCAAGGTTAAGGTCACAACCGTCAGATCCCAATGTAGAGAGAGATCAACAGCTAGTAGGCATTGCGGGGAACCAAGTTTCATGGGAGATAATTTCCCAAGGCGGTCCTGCAATCCAAACCACAGTTTCCTTGAGGGGTTATGTGTCATCATTAGGAGAATTGCGGGGCAAAAAGCGGGTTACTCCAAACTTCCGATGCATGCCCCCACAAATTGAAAGGCATGCAATGATGTGACAGGTTAGGGATCGAACATCGAAACTCCAAATAGTCAAAGTAGCTGAGGGATCATCGATCCATAGGAGGACACACATCAACTAATCGTGTACTTCGGGTGAAAGAACTCCGGGAAAGAGAGAGCGCGGAGAAGTTGATTTTTGAAACTCCTGAATCCCAGAGAGCTAGAGACCTGAAATAAACGTCGACTGTCAGATTGTTCGAAGTAGATCCTGAACATCAATCACCAAGAGGTTACATGTCAATACATTAGTAACTCTGGAGGAATCTGTTCGAAAGGTTTTAGTTGATATTTGAGACTCCCGAAGCCCGGAGAGCCGAAGAGTCGGAGTAAATATTGACCTTCCAATCATCTGAGAGGATCTCATCCATTAATCTGTCGAGAGCCACGCGTCACCGGATCCATGGCTTCAGATAAAATCCAGTGGGGCCAGATAAGTTTGAAATTTGATATTTTTGGAGTCCAGAGTCTTGAAGGAATCGTATCCATCAATCTGCAGGGGAAACGCATCAAAAGATCACAAACTTTGGATAAAAATATTTTCAAGGAAAAAGGTGGAAATTTGAAGATATCAGAAGTCCGGAGCCCCAAAGAAATCATAGTTGTCAGATTGAGGAGGACACATGGAGCAGATCCATGGAATCGGGGTGAAGACTCAAAGTGAATCTTGGACGTCTGATCCAGGAGGACACATGGCGATAGATTGGCTACTTCGGGAATTCAGAGTTCGGGAGAATTTGAAGTGTGCTAGTTTGAAAACTCTCGAAGCCTGAAGAGCCGAAGTGATGAGGCACGATGAAATCACCTAGGATGACATGGACACATGGGATGTGTGTCACATGTCAGTAATATTTTGGCATTTGGAACATTGAAAAGTTGATTAGAACGTGATACGTGTCACCCGCCTGATTGGGCCACATGTCTGCTTCTAGCATTTTGCCACGTGGCGATAGATCGTGCAGTGCAAAATACTGGGAACTCTAGAAGGGAAAGGTGTGATAGGTTGCATTGGGTTGAAACTCCCGAAGGCCTGAAGTTTGTATTATATATCGACAGTCGATTCCATAGGACACGTGTCGAAGGATCGTCGACTTTGGGTGAAAGCACTCTAGGAGAAAATGCAGGAGGGAAGTTTGAAACTTTCGGAGCCCGAAGCATTGAAATGATTCAAAGACGTTGATCTGTGGGAGGACACCTATCGGCAGATTAGGAACTCCAAGTAAAGGAATTCTGGGAGGAGGCAAGCGAGAAAATTTGAGGCTCCCGAAGCGCGGAGTCCCGAAGTGGATCTCAATTTTCGATCGCGAAAGAGGACGAGGACCATTGATCTGGTCCTGGTTGAAAGCTCTGGAGTCCTGAATCTCTGGACAAGTGCTTTTTCAACTAAGCGCAGGGTCATGGCCTTGGACATATGTAGATCGAGAGATAAGGTAGGAAGGCTAAGGGCCGAATTGGTTGTCCTTGAGACAAAAAAGTGCTAAGGGAAGAATTTAGCCATGGTTTCTAATTGTGATCACCTGTGGGAGGTGTTTTGAAGGAAGCGCTTGCACAGGGTGAATCTCTGCGTCAGCCAAGGATAATAGGACACTGTTATTTTTAGAGAATGGGGATATAATATCCATGAACAAAAACAATAAAGAGACCTGTAGCATGGTTCGACAATTGTTTTTGTCTATCATACGCATAATTATAACAAAATGGTCGCTTGCACATTTTGCAGAATTAAGAGGCTTAAGCGCATCAACTCAGGATGTGTATTGAGGAAATTGAAGAAGGTGAGGGATCCTCTAGTCATGAAAAGGAGGCCGAAGGCCAGAATACCAGAGTTGGTAATGGAGAGACAAAGTCTAATGGACACAAGGGAAAAGAAGAGAAGGAAACGTTAATAGAAATGGTAAGAATCCTGAAGATGGAAGTGCAGAGCTACAAAGCAGACAACGAGAGACTGATGAGAGAGAAAAGACAGATAAATGCTCAAGTTTTGTAGAGCTTAAATTAGTTGTAGAGGTAAACAAAGAAGGGATCAAACTCAAGACAAGAGGAAGAAGGTAGGTGTTGTGAAAGAAGAGATGATCGTGGGAGAGTTGGTTATTCCAGAAGTTCCAGTAGAGCTCATGGACACTACTCACCTCCTTACTCAAGAAGAAATTTTGATGCATCAGATGATCCCATAAGCATTCCAGAGGTGTCCCCTATCAGACAACAAAGAAGGAAACAAGAGGTAGATATTTTGCAAGGAGAGTTGAGGAATCTCAAGCCACCTTCCTTCGATGGTGAAAGAGAAAGGGAGGATGATGCCAAAGTATGGTTTCTTGGGCTCCGGAGATATTTTCAGTTGCATAACTATTCATCAAATCTGGAAGCCAATATTTCCACCTACCATTTACACAGAAAAGATGCAGTGTGGTGGGACCAGCTGAAGAAAGTGGAACATGTTGATGAAAGTAGGATCACTTGGAAGCAGTTCAAGAAGTAATTCCATAAGGAGTACCGCTCAGAGCATTTCTATGACAAGAAAATGCAGGATTTCTTTGAACTCAGGTTGGGAAGCATGACTATGGAAAAATATGAAAATAAGTTCTTGGGATTGTTAAAGTATGTCAGGTTCATTGGTGATGAGAAACTGAAAATACATATATTTCTAAGTGGATTGCCAGCCTTTTCTAAGGAAAATATCAAGTATGATGAACCCAAGACCTTGATTGAGGCCATCAGGAAGGCTAAATACTTGTATGAGCAAGGCCAGGGAAGAGAATCCCTACAGAAATCTTAGAAGGACAAGAAGAATATGAAGTCTGATCAGAGGAGGAAAGGATTCAAGCCTCCCTTCAATAGAAATGAGCCTAATAGAGATCATCAAGATTAGTATATTGTTGTCCCTGGACCAAGTTTTGGGAGATTCTTGGTCATGTTGACCTATTTTGGGACTTCGACAGCCTGTCGAAGGAGGAGCGCAAGACGGAGCGGAGATCACAGGATCTTCGCCTACTTTTGGGTTCATTTTGGGTTTTTGGGAATATGTAACGGGATTGGGATATCAGCCCATGGGTTTTACCCATGCTTAGGCCTATTTTGCAACATATAAATAGATATCTAGGCAATGTAAAGAGAGAGCTAGAGAGCTACATGTAATAGATTCGACATCTATGTGATGTATGCTAAGTGCAAGTAAGGTCTATAAGATCTTTGTGCCTATGTGAGACTTGCAGAAGCTAAGTGCAAGTCGTTGTAAGAAGTTGTAGAAGGCTCTTGTGCTGTAATGCAAGGAAGAAGGATCTACCGAGCTGCGCAGATCTTTTGTCATGTGCACAGTAGGGTTTTTGATGGCTCTGTTCTTGTAACTGATTGAAGATGCTAATAAAGAAGAAGATTTGGTGGACGTAGCCCCAGGGTGGGGGTGAACCATGCAAATATTGTGTTTTATTGATTTGTGCTTATCTTAATGTTCTTATGTCTCCTTTTTCTAAGTGCTATGAGATGATTGGATAGATCTACTTATGCTTAGTGCTAATGATGTGTAGGATGTTAGATCTGATAAACATGAATATGCTTAGTGCTTGATCTGTTAGATCTGATGTATTTTACCGATGCTAAGTGCTTGAATACATTAAATCATTGTGAATGTTGTGAAGCCTTGTTTTATCAGCGAAGTGGATATTGACTGCATATTAAGGAACTAGTGGTGTTAAGTGCTAGATCAAGTCTGAGAATCACAGGTATGTGCCCCAGCTAAGGTTGCAAACACCTGAGTCTTGCAACCACCCCTACCTCTACCTCAGGTGAGACTTCATCTTCTTTGCAGGTGTTGTCAAAAGGGCTAGTAGTTAAGGTTTTGTTGGTGCATTGTTGTAGCGTTGAACCCTGGGTCTTCCCCTGTGCCAACAAATGGTTATATTGCCAGGACCTGAAACTGTGATTGTTGGGAACTAAGGGAACTAAGGGAGAATAATCTTTGTGCAAAGATTCAACTAGAAACTGTGGAAGCTCTATGCGTAGATCTACTGCCCTAATGCGTAGCATTTTACTCGACCCGTGAAGCTTTGTGCCAAGAAAGGAAGGTTGGATCTAAAGAAAAGAAGCAAGATCTGAATGCTTTGTGCTCTAAGAAAGGTAAAAGTGGAATTTTCTGAAGAAAAAAGGTCATATCTACAGAAAAGAGGTAAGATCTGTAAGCTCTATGCTCTGATAAAGGTAAGAATAGTAGAAAATTTAATATTTGAAAGCTTTGTGCTCTGTAAGAATAAGATTAGTGAATTTTTTTGTTTCTAAAGTATGAATCTAGGTATGTTTGATAGATTTTTTCCTAGCTTGAATACTAGGGCACTGATAGATGAAAGAAGATTTGATATGAGTAGATCTGATAAGAATAGTGATAAATATGTTATACCTATGCATAGAAAGAACGTTTGGACTAATAAATGGATGCAGGATCCTAGAAATAATTTTTTGCAGATTAGCTACCATGATCCTAGTGTGCAGTACAAAAGAGGTTGGGGATCTTCTAAAAGAAAGAGAGGATTAACCCTATGTTACAGTTGCAGAAAATCAGGCCATCTGGCTAAGGAATGCCCAAGTGGAAGACCTAGTTGTCTCTATTGCAAATCTATGGACCATGAAGTATTGGATTTCCCTAGAATGATTGCTAAGCTTGAAAGAATGAATCTTAACCAAGAAAACCCTAAGGCAGATCCAGAAACAGCGGAACCTCAGAAGGAATCCAAGAAAGTATTGCTACAGATGCAAGAAACCTTGAATGACCACCGACATGTTAATTTATCAGAGATCTTTAAGGAAAAAGAATGCATCAAGGAAAGAATAGGAGACTTCGACATTGACTGTGTTTTGGATGAAGAAACACAGGTGAATATCATGACAGAGAGAACTTGGGAAGTTATAGGGAGGCCTGTTATGATTCCTTCATTAGGAGGAATAGGTTTATTCAGAGGGAAACTGGTAAACCTATGTGGAAAGCTCACTTGGATATCTATGAATGCCAATGGAACTTTGACAGAAGAAGATTTTGAGATTATCAAATTTATTGAGGAAAGCGCCCCGTTTATTATGTTACTTGGAAAACCTTGGATTGACAGAGATCAATCCGAACGAAACAAAGAAAAAGAATTTTTGGAGCAGAAGCAACAACAATTAAAAGATTTCATGACAAAAAAGATCACACAATTGATTGAAGAATAGGAGAACAGATTGAATCTATCTGACACTAAAATCCCAGATGACAAAGCAATAAGAATATTGGAAGACCCACGGAAGACTGAAGTTTCTATCCCAGATAAAGAAGAGGTTTTACACCCAAATCCTAGGAAAGAATCTCAACAGTGCGAAGTGAATAAGAATCAAAAAAGAAAAAGGACTACTGAGACGAAGCTCACTAGAAAGAAGGCTAGAAATTTCAGTAAGAAGAGGGCTAAGATTGAAAAGTTACAAAAGGTTCCATAGGGAGCTTCGCAGGTGGAAACTTTGCAGAATTGGAGCTTCGTCGGGATATCAGAACAGCGACACAGGGCACTTCGCCATGGTGAAGCAATATATCCGTTGGAAGCCAATATATCCATTTGAATGCCACTCTGAATGGGTCAAAAAGCATTGATGGCTCACCACCATACCATTGGACCACGCCATAATGGTCAAAACATTAATTAATGAGGCTCATATCCGTTACAAGCGAACCGTTGCCAAGATTGCCTATTTATCTCGTTGCGCCATGCATGAAGAACACTTTTTCCAACTGAGAATTTGAATCCTGTAAACTAGCACTTGTATACAATGATCATTGTGCTCCTTTTGTTCATTCTAGTGTAGTGTCTAAGATCATTGTGACCCCGATAATTTATCCCAAGCGCGTATGTCCAACGAGCTCACCGCAGTTGAAGAATCCGTAACAGAAGTTCTCCTGGATTTGATGACTGAGAGAGTCATTTAAGAGAGAGGAATGTCTACAGGTGTTCAAGCATCATCGATGAGAGGACTGCCAGCCTCTCTGTCCACTACTCAAGCCAGACCATCCCAGCAGGTAGACGAAAATCATACTAAGAACAGAGACAATCTTGTGAATGCCAAGATGATTCTGATCATTCTACCTACCTACCTACCACCTCTAAGCAGTGCCATCACCCAAGATAGTGTGCCTAGAGATTTTGAATATACCTTGGTTACGGTGTACCTCCCGAAAGGGATACACGCAGTTCCTGCCGACCAGGATAAGCTCGCAGCATTGAAGTTTAGCGACTTCAACCTTGGCGAAAGGAAGGCTTACAACATGCTCTCCCCACACAAGTATTCGACCAGGACTAAAGGAAAGAATTCAAAGATTATCCCACAGTCATGGACCCAGAACCTCACGCAGTCCACACTGATCAATGTGATGAAGATCCCGCACTTCGGTAGACACCAGGAAGTGAACGCATGCATCAAATTGTTGTTGTCAAGTTACCATGGGGGTTACTTGTGGTTGAACCACTACATCACTGTGGATCTGACGTTGATCCATTGAATCACTGGGCTTAGCATGAAAGGCCCTGACCCACAAAATTTTTACCCTGGAAAGACCTCAAACTGAGCATTAGCACAGCGAATCAAAGAGACTTATGTCAATGTTGAGAAGGGCATGTGAGGTTACAAGGTATCCTCTATCCAGAGCAGCGTAGTGTGCCTAGCTTTTCAATTGATCGCAAGCAAGTTAGTTCACAAGAACTGTCCCACCCAAGTGATCAGATTTGTAGTCGACCTCGTAGGGAAGTACACAGAGGGCCTACAAATGAATTGGGTGAAGTACCTGGTAAACCAGTTGGAACTGGACTACAGGGAAGCACAAGACCAAGGATATGAGTTCCACTTTAGCTGGCTTCTCATATTGATCGCTTTCATCGCATGGGAGATGCAGGAAGGTGCGACCTTCCCGAACATCGAGCTCTTTGAACCTTTCACTATGAAGTTCAGTACCTTGTGGTACTCCAATGATATGAACAAGCAATGGAAATCTAATGTCATCTTCCACACTGATTACAACCAGTTGAAGCTAGCCATCTAGTACGAGCCTCGTATGACCCCGAATACCCTCCACAGGTTTCAACCCTTAATGAAGTTCAGCGCGGACCACCACTTCATTTATATCACAACATGCATAGATGGCCATAAGCAGTAGTTGCAGTCATATTACAAGCTTACAGAGGAATATTTAGAGGAGATCACCAAGGAATTGTCGGTGGACCTCCTTATCCCAGCCAACCGTGCGGATTTGTCTGATGTAGATAGTCCGGAATTTGCGCAGGATACACCTGCATCTAGTAAGACAAAGAAGCCTAAAGAAGTTCAGGATATAGATAGCACATCCGTGAAGACTGCATCCATTTCACCAGAGCAAGGAGGTGATGGAAAAGAGATAAATGGAACGAAAGCTGAGAAAAACAAAGGTGAGGGAACATCGCATAGAGATGAGGAGTACCCCTCCAAGAAAAGAAAGGTTTCCCCCCAGAAACCATCATCACGGAAGAAAGTAAAAGCAACTCGGACTAAGTTCCAGACTGTCCTCACCCCCGATGACTTCAATTTCATCTTCGCTGCCTTGAATGATGCTTTGCAGGAGATAGAAGAAAAGCAGGAAGCTAATAAGGAGGAGATGTATAATTTTATTGAGGCTAAGCTCCAAGGGGTGTAGCAAGCACTTTTATCCATCCGCATAGTCTCCACTGTGCCCTTATCAGCAAGAACACCAAAAATGGGAGATAAGCCAGCTCAACTCCACCAAATTGTTGAGTCATTCGAAGCTCACCTTCGACGACCTCAGGAAGAAACAGCGCAAGCCACCCAAGATTTGACACAAGTACAGAGCGCACTTGTAGAGCAACGTAGTACTGCTGAACGGGAAAATATTTTCCTGCAAGCAAAGTGGGATGAGGAAAAAGAAAAGCTACAACAAAGCAAGGAGCAGTTGATCGTGAAGCATCTAGAAGTAAAGGAACGGGTCAACAAAGCACGTCACTCTGTGACTGTTATAGAAGTGAGAACTGAAGAATGAGTTCCCCAACAGGTGGCACAACTTGAATAAGTGATCCAGTAGCGCATTACAGATATGGAATGCCTGAAACCCCTCAAGATATAAGAGACCTAAGGGAGGCAACTGCCCACAGCACAGTTGGCAGATTAAAATCCCTTGCCTTGGAATGGAAGCAGCTGAGCTCCAGGAGCGATCAGACATATGAAAACCTCATGGAGATCCTAGAGTTATAGGAATTAGAGTCCCAGCTCCATGAAGAAAAGTAGCACGTAGATACGTTACAGGCGTAGCTGAAGGTCTTGTCACCAATTGAAAGAATGAAGAGGTTTCAAGAGAAATGCACTGCCCAGCAATAGATCCACATGATCCAAAGTAAAGTGATGGAATTCTCTCAACGAATTCAACCAGTGCAAGAGAAGGAATGCCAATTGTTCACTGAAGTTGAAATCCAAGGAGTAGAGATTGAACAAGTTGTCATCACCACATAACAATGCCTAGAAGGGCCAGTAAACGACGCAGTGATCTAAGAGTTCACTGAGCAAGAGGTTGTAGCACTGTAGCAGGTCGAAGTAGCTTGATCCAATCTCGAGGAATTCAAGGCAGAATTGCTCAGACTAGAGTGACTCAGGATGAGTCACAGGTGAGTGTTGGAGGCATGTTGGCCCTTGACCAATTTTTGGGATATTCTTGGTCATGTTGACCTATTTTGGGACTTCAACAGCTTGTCGAAGGAGGAGCACAAGACGGAGCAGAAATCATGGGATCTCGGCCTACTTTTGGGTTCATTTTTGGGTTTTTGGTAATATGTAACGGGATTGGGTTATCGGCCCATGGGTTTTACCCATGCTTAGGCCTATTTTGTAATGTATAAATAGATATCTAGGCAATGTAAAGAGAGAGCTAGAGAGTTACATGTAATAGATCGGCATCTATGTGATGTATGCTAAGTGCAAGTAAGGTCTGTAAGATATTTGTACCTATGTGAGACTTGCAGAAGCTAAGTGCAAGTCAATGTAAGAAGTTGTAAAAGGCTCTTGTGTTGTAACGCAAGGAAGAAGTATCTAGCGAGTTGTGCAGATCTTCTTTCGTGTGTGCAGTAGGGTTTTTGATGGCTCTATGCTTGTAATCGATTGAATACACTAATAAAGAAGAAGAGTTGGTGGACATAGCCCCAGGGTGGGGGTGAACCACGTAAATACTGTGTTGTATTGCTTTGTGATTATCTTAATGTGTTTATGTCTCCTTTTGCTAAGTGTTATGAGATGATTGGATAGATGTGCTTAGCTTAGTGCTAATGATGTGTAGGATGTTAGATCTGATACACATGAATATGCTTAGTGCTTGATCTGTTAGATCTGATGTATTTTACCGATGCTAAGTGCTTGAATACATTAAATCACTGTGAATGTTGTGAAGCCCTGTTTTATCAGCGAAGTGGATATTGACTGCATATTAAGGAACTAGTGGTGCTAAGTGCTAGATCAATTTTGTGAATCGCAGGTCTATGTCCCAGCTAAGGTTGTAGACACATGAGTCTTACAACCACCCCTGCCTCTACCTCAGGTGAGACTTCATATGTTTCGTACGTGTTTTTGAAAGGGTCAGTATTTAGGGTTTTGTTGGTGCGTTGTTGTAGTGTTGAACCCTGGGTCTGCCCCTATGCCAACATATACCAAAGGGGATTTCAAGAAGGAAGATTCCTTTGGAAAAAGGGTAAGACCACCAATCCAATGCTGGGGATGAAAAGAAGATCACTTGTACAAGGATTGCCCACACAGAAAGGAAATAGTGAAGATTGTGCACAACATCCAAGAGGCTACAATAGTCAGAGATATGGGAAGAATCTATGCAGCTTTAAATGATCGACAAGCAGAGTACCAGTCCAATATGATCGAAGTGGAGCGTAAGATCATAAATCATCCTGTTGTTATTTTGATTGATTCAAGAGAAATCCATTGTTACATTGATCCTAAGATAGTGGATAGATCACATTTGGAGAAAATTAAACTTGGAAAAGCAAGTTTGGTTCAGTTAGCCACTGGAACCAAAAGAAGAATCCATGATATGGTCAGAGGTTGTTCCATAAGTCTTAATGGCGTGAATACTAGTACTGATCTAAATATCATACCATTGGGGTCTTATGATGTTTTGATTGGGATGGATTGGTTGGACAAGCATCATGTTGTCCTAGATTTTCATAACAAGACATTTACATGTCTTGATGGAAATGGAAAATAGAGCATTGTGAAAGGAGTTCCAAGACCCATCTCTATAAGGGAGATTTTGGCCTTATAGCTGAAAAGTTGTTTTAGGAAAGGATGTCGACTGTATGCAACTCATGTGGAGGAGCCAATTGATACAAATTGGACAAGCCTTGAATATTTCTCGGTACTACAGGAATTTGAAGATGTATTCCAAGAAATACCCGGATTTCCACCAAGAAGGGAGATAGATTTCTTGATTGATTTAGTGTCAGGAGCTGCCCCAGTGTCAAAAACATCTTACAGAATGAGCACACCATAATTAAAAGAATTACAAATGCAGTTGGAAGAATTGTTGAAGAAAGGGTACATAGTTCCAAGTGTTTCACCTTGGGGAGCACCAGTACTTTTTGTCAAAAAGAAGGATGGAACCTTGAGGCTGTGTATTAACTTCCAATAGCTAAATAAGTACACTATAAAGAACAAGTATCATTTACCCATGAATTGATGACCTCTTTGATCAGCTAAGAGGAGCAAAGATATTTTCAAACCTGAGGGCAGGATACCATCAGGTAAGAATAAAGGAAGAAGACATTCATAAGACATCTTTTTGAACTAGGTATGGGCATTATGAATTTGTAGTGGTGCCTTTTGGACTGACCAATGCACTAGTTGTATTCATGTGCTTAATGAATGGCATATTCAGAAATTATCTGGACAAGTTTGTCATAGTATTCCTAGATGGCATACATATCTTCTCTAAGTCTGAAGAGGAGCATGAAGATCACTTAATATTGTTGTTGCAAGTACTGAGAGAACATTAGTTGTATGCCAAGTTGAGTAAGTGTTATTTTTATCAAAAGAAGATCCATTACTTGGGACA
>SNQJ01S0002080.1:200871-240437 GCA_010110895.2 Picea sitchensis
CATAAGACATCTTTTTGAACTAGGTATGGGCATTATGAATTTGTAGTGGTGCCTTTTGGACTGACCAATGCACTAGTTGTATTCATGTGCTTAATGAATGGCATATTCAGAAATTATCTGGACAAGTTTGTCATAGTATTCCTGGATGGCATACATATCTTCTCTAAGTCTGAAGAGGAGCATGAAGATCACTTAATATTGTTGTTGCAAGTACTGAGAGAACATTAGTTGTATGCCAAGTTGAGTAAGTGTTATTTTTATCAAAAGAAGATCCATTACTTGGGACACATTATTTCAGAGCAGGGCATAGCAGTAGATCCAGAGAATATTGAAGCCATTAGAGGATGGCCAACACTAAGAAATGTGTCAGACATCAGATATTTTATGGGATTATTCTGCTACTACAGAAGATTCATAGTAGGGTTCTCTAAGATTTCTCATCCCATCACTTCCATGCAAAATAAGGGAACTAAATTTGAATGGACACCCAAGTGTGAAAAGAATTTTAATCTGTTGAAGGAATTACTTACTAGTGCACCTATGTTAAAGATTGTTGACCCAAATGAAATTTTTGTGGTATGTACGGATGCATGTAAGGAAGGACTTGGGCTAGTCCTCACTAAAGAGGGGCATGCCATTGGATATGATTCTAGAAAGCTTAAAGAACATGAGAGGAACTATGCCACGCATGACTTGGAACTTGTTGCCATTTTTCACGCATTGAGGATGTGGAGGCATTATCTCATTGGGAAGAAATTCGAATTAAGGATAGACCACATTGGTCTGAAGTATATTTTTGAACAACTGACCTTGAATGCCAGGCAAACAAGATGGCTGGAATTTTTAAGTGAATACGACTTCGATATCAACAATATCAAGGGAAAGGAGAATAAAGTTGATGATGCACTTAGTATAAGAGTGCATCTCATGCATGCTACTACTGTCAGTATGCATCAGACAGACTTGAAGAGAAGAATTTTAGATGGTCTTATTACAGATCAACATTACCTACAGGTAAATAAAAAATTACAGCAAGGAAATGTACAGCAGAAAGTAAAGGAGTATGAGATAAAGGAAGATGGATTACTCATGCATAAAAATAGAATCTATGTTCCTAGTTCCGGAGGACTGAGGAATTTGGTACTGATGGAAATGCATGATGTTCCTTATGTTGGACATCCTGGTTACTAGAAAACAATTACAGCAGTAAGAAGACAGTTCTTTTGGTTGGGAATGAAGAAGGATGTTGTTGATTACATCGCTCGATGTATGGAATGTCAGAAGGTGAAGGCTGAGCATAGGCACCCAGCGGGTTTGCTGCAGTCATTGCCAATTCCAGAGAAAAAATGGGAAGTGATCACCATGGATTTCATCACAGGATTACCCAGAACGAATAAACAACATGATTCAATCATGGTGGTGGTTGACAAATTAACAAAGGCTGCTCATATTGTGCCTGTGAAGACAACGCATACAACAACTAATATTGTAGACATTTTCATGAAGGAAATTGTTAGGTTTCATGGGATACCTAGGACAATCGTCTGGAACAAAGATACGAAGTTTAACTCCAATTTATGGAAGGGATTGTTTAAAGGATTTGGCACAAATCTAAAGTTTAGCACAACATATCATCCCCAAACAGATGGGAAAATAGAGAGATTCAATCAAATAATTGAAGACATGTTGAGAATGTATGTGATGGATAAGCCATATAAGTGGGAATATTACTTACACTTGGTTGAGTTTGCATATAACAATGGGTATCAAGCTTCATTGAGAATGAACCCATTTGAAGCCTTGTATGGTAGGAAATGCAATACTCCAGTGTGTTGGGACAACCCAGCAGATAGAGTGGTACTTGGGCTGGATTTTCTCAAGGACATGGAAGACCAGGTGGTCAAGATTAAGCAGAATTTAAAGGCAAATCAGGATAGATAGAAAGTTTATGTAGACAAGAACAGGACAGTTAGAGAATTTAAAGTAGGGGAGCATGTACTTTTGAAAGTGAAGCCCAAGAAAACCTCTTTGAAATTGGGTAGTTGTACAATGCTGGCAGCCATATTTTGTGGTCCATTTGAAATATTGGACAGAATAGGGCTAGTTGCATACATGCTTGCATTGCCTACTTCCATGAATGTGCATAATCTATTTCATGTATATTTACTAAAGAAATATGTACATGATCCTAACCATGTTATTGATTGGCATATGATTCAAGTAGAGACGGAGGGAGACTTTCAGGTTCAGCCAGTGCGGGTATTGGACAGAAAAGTCAAAATGCTCTAGAATCGAGTTATAGAACTGGTAAAAGTTTAGTGGACCTGCTACGATCATGAAGATGCTACCTAGGAGCATGAAGATGTCATGCGGGTAGAGTACTCGCAGTGCTTTGAATAAATTTGAGATTTTGATCTTTATTTTGTATATGCACTGAGGATAGTGCCAAAATAAGGGGGAGGGGATGTAACACCCCAGGTTTAGAACCCCCATTTTAAATAATGTATTGTTACAATGTTGAGAGGCCAGAGTTCCCAAACAATTATTGAAGGGCCAGTATGCCCAAGAAATGTAATTTTTTTATCATTAATAATAATAAACACATCATTGGTTGCTAGATGGACAAGGATTAGATTATAGGGGGCTATGATTCCACAAGAGAGGGAGCTTGAGGGACTAAGTGTTATTCCTATTTTCTTATTACCCTTTTTGTCTAAGGGAGGGGATCGGTTACGTGAACTTCTTCGGGAAGGCCAGGAGGTTCTTGTTTTCCCCACGAGGTTACTTAAACCTGCCTCTGGTCTAATGGGGGGTTGGACTGATGACTTGTTCACTGATTTCCCCGTTCACTGACTCATTATTCCCTCACACACTCCCATGCACTCCCTGACCCATTCACCGACCCATCCTCACCTGCGTCTTGGTTGGAAAAGTGAAAGGAAACAAAGCTACTGAAGAATTAGCCACAGGATAGTTGGCTATAGTGGTCATTGGTGTGATCCAGCTGTGACCTAGGGCCCGTATGTCTGAAATGCATTATCCTGTGCCCTGTTTTTCTCAAAACTATGAGTCCTATGAGTTCCAGCATTGAGATTTTGGACCAGCTGTGTTGGAAGCCATGGAAAGAAGGAGAAGGACTCCTTGAGGGAATGCGTGGCAGAGAAGGGTGGAGGTCCATTCTCTTGGGTGGCACAGGCTGAGTAGAAGAGAGTTGGTTACTTGGATTGTTGTGGGTGTCGGGAAACCTGTGAGAGCTTGAGAGCTGACTGGTTTGGGAACCCAATTACACTCTAGAACCGTCCTTTTGGATTCATATCTCTAGCTTGGGGGTGACACTATTGTTGATATTTGGAACAGTGGTGTCTACAGTTGGGTGGAACATCCTTGGTCTGCAGCCAGTCGGTCTCATATTTCATAAAGATAAGTGCTCTCTGTCGTGATATTACTATCTGTGTATGAAAGTATTTCCGTTGTGTAATTTGATTATCATCTACATGTGTATGAATGTATTTCCAGTGTGTATATTTAATTATCATTTAACATAATCTCTAGATTACGCATGCTTGTTGGATATTGCACTGTATGTTTTTAAATTTGTTATCTCATTCATCCTTAATAACTAAAGAAGATATCAGTAAGAGAAAGAAGTATGAGGGCAGTCTTGCAGGTAGCGTACCCGACATGTGGGTGGTTGGGTATGTTACACGGCCCCATGGAAGCCCAAGCTAGGCTTGTTCTCCCAAAACTGTCCACCAGCTAGGTCCTGCAAAGAAAAATGAACACACCCTCCAAGGATATCAAGTCATAACATCATGATAAGTGGATCCAATCAATAAATAATCCATTTAAGCATGTACATCAAAGATCACTATATCAAACAATTAACAACTCAAAGACATTATGTGACTTGTCAAGCTTAAGTATGGGAGGGTTGACGAGGTGTCCTATTGGGTAGGTATTTCCCTAGGTCAAGGAGAGCTTCCAAGAGACTCAATGGGCATAGGTCTCATGACATACAAGGGGTCGTAGTGTCTCATTCACACTAGTACATTTTGGTCAAATTCTGATAGCATGTTCATAGCAATTGCCACTTTATATTATCGAGAGAACGAAAAACAGTGGACCCCCTTAAACGTCATTTCACATGATGTCAGTTTTTCGAAGACATGGATATTGTCTATGTTACAACATTTCATGTAGACATGTGTCATCTCGGACTTAACTGTCCAAGCCCACTATGGGAGTCTCTACAACGACACCGGGATGTCTCACATGTGACACCACAGACCGTCAATCTTTCGATGTGTATGTTATATCAAAAATGTCTCACTTGCGACATTGATTCCATGACAATGACGCTAGGCACGTAGGATGACTAACAGAAGGTAACTTCGGTCTTCCGACGTCTACGCTATATCAACAGTGTTTCACCTGTGACGTTGACGCCATGACAACGACGCTAGGAACGTCAGACAACCGATGGAAGGTAACGTCGGTCTTCCGACATGGATGTTATATCAGCGACGTCTCACTGCGACGTTGATGCCATGATAGTGACACTAGGAACGTCAAAGACCGACGGAAGGTAATGGTGGGCTTAGTGGTTGAGGTCTCTTCATGACTTGTCATGTTTAAGCTTACAGATCTACCTTTAAATAAAAGGAACCTGCTCTGATACCAATTGTTGAAATTACTAAGACAACTAAGAGGGGGGATGAATCAGTTGTTATTGTGCTTAAAAAGTATTAAGTCAATTAAACCATTTTTAATTTTTCCCCAAGTGACCATCAATATTATACAACATATGGACAACAAAAATAATGAGCATCAGTCACAATCACACATAAGATATAAACAGAGACAAATTTTCACAAGGAAACCCATAAAGGGAGAAAACCTCTTCTTCTTCGAAATGACAGGCAGTCTTTTAAGTTCTGTACATCATCTATAATTGAGCACCAACTCAATGTGAGGCTACTACCTATGTTTTACAAGATCCAACTTGTTTGAGAGCACCAACTCTCTGGTTTCTCTAGCACCCACTAGAAAGAAGCACCAACTCTCTGAGTGTTCCAGCACCGACTCGATGGAAGCACCTACTTCCACTTATACAAGCACCAAATTGCATACAGAAAACTCCGTGTTTTCCCAAGCACCACCCTGCCACCTTGGTTTCTAGCCAAAACTACATGGAAGCTACAACTCCCAATATTCAAGCATCAACTTGAATATCAAAGGACCACAGTCCTCCCTAGCACCTCCCTACCTCCCTGATTACAAATAAATAATCGAATAACCAACAACACAGATAAATCAATTCTTACCACTTCTTCTCTGTTCTGTAAATCTGGCCTGCTTCCAATTGTTCTGCAATTATGATCTTTTCACCTTTTTTTTTCTATTCAGCTTATGTCCTTATCTCTGAGATTTCTTCACACTACGCATACTGTAATTTTACCTTTTTACAATTCAACTCATTTTTCAGTCAGAACAACCAACATTCCACAGTCTCTTCATATTTCCTTTTATTCACACAGGCCTCAGTTCCTTCAAAAGACTTTAAAATTTCAACACACACATCCCTCTTCCCTGGGCATGAGATCCTAGATATGTTGTCTCACACTATTAGTATTATTTTTATTTTTTTTATAGAAGTGAAAATAAACTATTAGAAGTGTCACCTCCTAGATCTACACAAAAGAGATGTCCAATCATCCAAGTACAAACCCTATAAGAAATCTTGGAAGTTCTACCCACTATCATCTTAATAGAAACTCCCTTCTCTTTAGGATGACTCTTATTTGACTCAAGGGTTTATTCCCTAATAAGACTACAAATAGGTTATTCGTAAATCTATTAATAAAATCATATTTGTTGAATGTATGTTATGTTTTGATATTTTAGATAAAAGAGTGAGAAGACAAGCAAAATTGAGTGCCTTGTCCTTTGGGAAAATGGAGTCATATTCATTACTTGATGAAGAAATTTAAAATGTAAGGAAGAAATCAACAAGCTATAGTACATCAATCTTGCTAATTAAATCAACCTTATTAACACACAAATTGGCATGAAAAGATTATTAAAGCACCATTTCATTTCCAACTCAATATCTACCAATATAAGGTGCAACCATCAAAGTATAGAAAGTAACAACAACCTTAAAAATAGTATAAAAAACAATATTCTTTCATCCATATACCAATCTAGTTACATATAAGGGCTGCAAGGTTGGAGACCACTTATAAAAACATATTTTACACATCCAAACAACCTTCTAAAAATGTGCAACATATCCGAAATAAAAGAGATATACTAGCAAAAATCAAGGTATCATCCCAAGAATCAACATGATCAACCATCCCAACAAAATTGAAACTTCATTCACCAAGAGCCTTTCCTCCCTTTAACCTAGAAATCATATTGTCTTTATCCTTCTAGGGGAATTTCTCCACTTGAACTTCTGATTTGCAAATGAGGAGAGCTCATCCTTTTATAGCCTTTTCTCCTCAACTAATTTCACAATAAAATGTTATTTAGAAAATTCTATAGAGCCTTAGATCCTTATTTTCTCCAAATAATATTAATAAAATATTATGAGAAGCATCTAGAAATGACAATTTTCCTCTTTAGCATAAACAAATTCTTGAAGATGCTTTCCTTCTTGGATAAACAGGGTACTCTAGGACATTCTAGGTTGAGATATCCCTTCTATATAACCACTCCTTAACTACCCTCATAAAATAATAATAGATTATAAGTCAAAGAGGGAATTTTCCAAGGTAGGGAAATACTCTTTCTTGGAATGATAAAAGGATTCCATGCATCTTCATTAGATTTAGGTCATTCCTTCAAAACCCCCTTTAAGTTGGGTGCTTCAAATGTGGCTAAGGTTTGCAAAAAATTTGAAATCACCATAACTCCCTCAATATTGGTTGGATTTTCTATTATGACCACAATTGTTAATGTTGCAACCACTTTGAACCTATTAGCACTGATCCGATGGCAATTTGGGAAGTATGTCAAAATATATCTACTCAGGATGGTGCACATTGCTAACAAACTCCTTACAAAGTGGATCCCATGGACATATGTGCCCCTACAATGAGGATATCATAAAACAACGTGCCAAAAAGAGTGTTCCTCTCCAAAAACATGTAAGAACAAGTGTAAGTACATGGCAAGTGTAACCTCCTCCTTTGGTGCACCCTTGAAGAATCCCATCTTCCAATGGTGTACATTAAAATAACAATAAAGTATCAAGTCAATGGAGCACTCCTCAAGATGTGGTTCCACCTTTTTCTTGGGATAACAAAAATATGCTAAGTGTCTTCATGTAATGCATGGTGCTCTCCTAAAATATTCAATGGTGTTAAATGCCTCCACATATGAAACTTATACCTTCGGATATGTGAAATATCTCAAAGTACAATTCAAAGTAAGAAAATGCATCATCATATGTATAAGTCACCCTAAAATGTGAATTACTATCACATGTGTAACACTGCCTCCAAATATGTGAACTCAACCATAGAACATGCCTCAAAAGACGTGAGCACCATAACATGTAACAGAAAAAGGAAAACATGTAGATCTCCATATCTTATAATCCTGATGAACATGACTATGTTAGCATTCATGACTAGTATGAATCTCCCAAACCTCACATCCTTAACATACTAATGCTCGAGAAGAATGCCTTGAAAATGCAAAAATGACTCTTACATTTTCAGGTAGTAGCAATTAGCTCCATATGGGGACTACAAACTCTTGTAGGGTGCAAGAGAAATATATATTCTATGAGAGATTATGTTGCATGTGATGTACTTGACAAGAAGAGAAAGGCTAGAAATAGGTGATGGATCCAAACTTTCATGTCTCCATCACCCCCAACATACAATCCAAAACATTTGTGTCCACTTTAGATTTATTACAAAGAAAAATTGAGAGTGTTATTATCCAACTAATCACTCTTAATAGGATCTACAAATAAGACATTATCCAAGATCCCAAAGGGAAACATAGCATAAATGGAAACCTAATGCTTATAATGTAGCAAGTATTCTTCCTACCCTACACCAACTAGAGGAATATGAACATGCTAAGTGTTGTTCCTGAGATTGATTCTAGGCTCACAGAATAATGTCAAGCATCTAAAGATTTAATAAAATTGATTTTGTAATTATTTTCTACCTTCACTTTTAAGATGCAACTTCAAATGAATTTGAATGACTATAAAACACAGAGGGAATATCTCTTCCTTCGAGTCTTTTTAAATTTTGATCTTATGAAAAGTAGAATTGATTAACAAAGAGTGTTAAAATAAAGTAAGGTGTCAAATACAGATAAATCTTACCTTATCCGCAGTAGAAGAATTATGAAGGAGTCCTTGATAGTTGATTTAAAATGGGGAAACTTACAAAGATACATGTCTTGTTTTACTCACAGTAATAACAGAGGAAAAACAGTAACTGAACAAAATTCCAATATATAGACCATTGTAGATGTATTACTAAATTGTAGTCTTTCAATCTTCAAGAGCCATTGAGTGAAGAAACTATGGTTAGGAAATGGAAATACCCAGAAAGAACATAACTCAAGGAAATGAGACATATAATCTTTGTCTTCTCTTTCTAATTGATAATAAGTAAGTTCTCTTTTACATTCAGCAAGAAGAAGCCCTACATTCGACCAGAAGCAGCCTAGAATAGATCTTAGATCTGTTTATTTATAAAAATGTCTTAACCAAAAGTAGTTAGACATTCCACATTCTTCGATCTCAAAATAGAATACAATCAAAACTAAAAGATACAATGAAGATATTTTTGGATTTTGCTGAGATTTATTTTGCTTGCTGGCACTTCACTTGCCCTCTATTTGCTCATGGATGTACTTGGTTTTTCTAATCCTTGAATTGTGCATGTAATTATGTTAATGCAATGACGAACTCGGAAGGTTTGACATTTTCATTCGAGTTTGATTGCTCGGTCAATGAATCTTGCTTCTTTACTATTTTGCGTGGAGACATGATTTTAACAAGTTGATGTTAACCCTCCAGTGAGAAGGAAAACCTGTGAGCTCAAAATGTTGAATGCGACAATTTTAGATGCTAATGGAAAAATACTTTGAATTTTGAAATGCCTTTATTTACGGAAATATTAATGTCTAGATATCCTCACATTAATCAATTGATAGAGTAATCACTTGTTAAATTGATTTACCTGTCAGTTGCAACCCATTTTCCAATCTTTAACCTTAACCAGCTGGGCATATTATTAATGATCATAATTAAAATCGTGTGCTTCGGCAGTTTGGCATTCAAGAGTTTTGAATGCAAAACAATGGATATCTCCCGAAGGCTGAATTCACGAAGTGATTACTTATCGTTAATCTCGACTAATTAAACCTGCTTAATTCATTAATCTTTAGTGTTTTATTATCATGATCACAAGTGTTTTAGCACTTTAGCACTTCGACATTCAGGAGTTTTGAATGTAAAATAATGAATATCTCCTGAAGGCCGAATTTGCGGGGCAATTAATCAAACCCTTCTAAGTACTTCGAGACTCTGGAACTTCGGAGCTCTGGGTGTTCATGAGATTGTATGTGCAGTGAGTACTTCGACAGTTTGACATTTAGGAGTTTTGAATGCAACAAAATGAATATCTCCCGAAGGTCAAATTCACGGAGCAATTTAATCAAATCATTTTAAGTACTTCGGGACTCTGGAACTTCGGCATTCGGGAGTTTTGTATGAAAAATAATTGATATCTCCCGAAGGAAAATCTCCGGGAGTGATGTGGCAGTGATGACATCATTTTTTATGGCGTGTCAAAAGAGTGAGTGACACGTGTCACATAAAATCGTGCGAATGATCTGACTAAAGTGCCCAAAATGAGTGCCACGTGTTATCTCAAAATGATTTACAGGTGGCCTATGACTCATCAATAGATTTATTTTTTTTAAATACTTTCATGGGAACATGTCTCTGGGATTCTGGAGCTTTGCAACTTTGGTGTTTTTAGATCTTTAAACACCTTGAGTTTGAAAATCTCGAATCACAAAGTCCCAAAGTAACTTTGTTGTTTTCTTTTGTTTAAACCTCGCACAACTTTAGATCCCCAAAATCACGAGAGCCATTGATCTGGTCGACTAAAACTTTTTAATGGATGGAAATGGACGCGCCATGTCAAGATATAACAATTATATTTTTTATTCTAAAAATAACGATATTCCTAAGTTTTTTCGTAATTTATTTTTAAAAGATTAAAAACAAAAAAAAAATTCAAAGTTTTAATGTTTATTTGAAATTTTCTAAAGTGTTCTAACATAGGATCCATCTGGGGATTGTGGCTCCCTTTGAGGCATGAAAGAACAGTAGACCATGTGCCTTTATTGGGTAAATGGAGTCATTATTTCTTCTTTTATTGAAAAAAAATGTTTTCTTGTTTTATTTAAAATTTAATCATTTATAGAAAAATAAACATAACCATATATAAAAAGTCTTAAAGCATACTTGATGATTGATTTCAATCTAGGATAATAAGTGTTTTCCTTCCTTAAAATTGATTCCATAATTGTTTAAGATAATCAAAGTAATTTTAACAAAAATATCATACTTTAACCGATTATGTTTGCTCTTCAAGGTTATACAAATGTAAAATATGTTTATTTAAGGAATCCCAGCTGGTTCAAGATATTATTGAAATAGAACTAAATAATAGAGTATATTATATAGATGTGTAAGACAACCTTACAAATCTCATAGATATTGCTTCACTGCCAACGAGCTTGTTCAGTACCCGGTGAAGTTGTCTATATCTCTTTTAATTGAATTTCATTTCACCACTTCAAAGAGGCAAATTTCATTTAACTAAGATGAGGGTAATCAATATATGAATTTCCTTTCATCATCTCTATTTGGACAAGATGGGGGAAATCAATTTGTGAATTTCCTTTCACCATTTGTCTTTGATATTATTATTTTAAAGTGGGGGCAATCAATTTGTATATAAAATACAAGGGACGACATTTGTTTAAGATCTTGATAAAAAGAAGGTCTATCCACAATCTCAAGAATACTCTGAGATTAGTTTTTCTTCCAATTATAAGTATACCTTCGCCTATAGGTAAATTTTGGGAAAGTTTATTCATTTCAGGGATAATCCTTGAGCAAATTCGTCAACTGAAATATGATATTAGAGATAAATTTACTAGGATTAGCCTAGACATACTTTTTCAATTAAAATTAAAGAAACATAAAAAAAAAAATTGCCCAACCTGTCTTGAAAATATGCTTCTAATTTTTTAGTTTTAGGCTAAGTTTTATCATTTCTACAAGGATCAATATGATGAGAAAGAAAAAAGAATATTGATTATAGAAAGAACTAGGGAGAGAGGGAGAAATAATTATATCAAACATTCAAGCATCTTAATATGAACAATCATAAATTCACATGAGTTTTTGTGTTAGATGAGACTTCTAAGTTACTCTATCCCGCAGTCACTTTCTAATCGTTTTGAATTTTTATATTTAATAATTTATTTTCGTATTAGAGATGATCTTACACCTAGTCAACATGATGTTTTAGATTGTATTTTACCCACTTCTCCAATCTTTTCTTCAGATGATGACGCTATCTTTAATTCATGGGAAAATATCCCTCATATATATATATATCTATATTAATCAGACTTTCATTTTTACTTAAGCAATAAGAGAGAAGAGGAACTCTTACCTGTTTTCTTTTGAAGTTTTGGACAAGGGATTGTATTCATTTATCACATGATTCCAAAGAGTCTGAAGAAGGGAAAAATGAGTGTTGAGTCGTGATGACTGTGAGTGTGCTGATTGTGCAATCTTTGCTCTGAAACCCATCCTTGTTCTCTACAAATGAAAATACTTTATGCACACTGAAATGAATTGTACATACTGCAAACTGAAAGCCACTTTGTACTAGTGCCTCGATTGGGCTATGGAGTCATGTATTCTTTTGATCTACTGCATACCGACTACAAACTGAAAACATATTGAAAACCACAGTTGCACACTAATGCTCGAAATCGAGATTATTTATATACAATTCCTACTCTCACTAGTTTGATTGATCTTCTCAAGTATAATAAAATTTCCAAAGAAGCCATTCAAATATCTGACTAACAAATTTAATTATACTTCCATCCTCGAGCACAAAAGGAATTGAAGAATTTGCAAAATTTAAAAAATGTTATGGGAGCATATACTTACAACTTTGAATATCTATCTTCAAAAAGTCGAAGACAAAGATTTTCTTTCTCCATTTAGACTCCATGTAAACTACCATAGGATCATAGAAATGAAAAGAAATAAAACTTTTGTAGTCAACCCATACCTCTTTCTACGGCTCAAAATGTAAATGCTTCTTTTCTCCATTGTTGGTCTTCTCTTTTTCCATCTCAAAAATGTCACATTGAGGCTCATTGATTTCTTGTATATGATTCTCAACAGTTAGTGATGAAGACAATATTATCTCCTCTAATAACTCTTCATTATATCCTTCATTTCCTGTCCAAGAGTCTGCTCCATAATCATCATATACATGTTCATTGTTCTCATAATACTGTTGATAAGTTTTGTGTTGAACCACGCCTTATGAAGAAAATAATATAACTTGTTGCTCATCAATTTTAAGATCACTTTCGTCAAACAGAGGAGGATTTTTGTGAGGTTCAATACATGTTGGAAAATAAACCTGCTCCAAATCCTCTGGATACTCATCGTGTACAGGCTGATCATAACAAATTTTTGAATCTTGACTTTCAAAAATCTCCATTTCATGATGCTTTGGCAATGATGACTGAATATTAGCAGTCTCATCTTCATTTCAGAAATCACATACATCTGAGACGATTTCAAATGTATCTTCGTAAGAATCTAAATCAGAAGAAGCTTCACGATCCTGCAAACTTTCATATGCATTCATTTCAAAACTTTCCATAGGTACTTCTTCATTTTTTCTTGCAATAATATCTTCTTTTTCTTCACTGCTGCAACAAATATGACCTTCATTAACATTTAGAGTGGCCATGGCATCATCATCATGAATGTAATCAATGGGATCTCCTCTCAAGACCAAAGAAGAAGAGAAGGATTCATATAGATCTTCATCAAATTCATCAACAAAAGGATCTCTTTCATCCATATCATAAGAAGGATAGGTTATTGATTGTGAAATATAAGATTCAGAGATTTGGTTTTGTTCAGAATAAAAAAGGATTATACCTTCTGAAAAAACTTCATGAACATTTATATCAGCATTCACCTGAGATATTTCCTTGTAGACAAACAAATCTTCATTTTTTTTACTGGTACAACAAATCTAGCTTTGATCTGCTTGTATGTTCTCTGGATCTGACATGATTTCTTCATTCTCACTTGCAAAATTGTCATCTTCATTCTCACCAAAATCAACTTGCAGATCCTCATGTTTTTCATCTGCTTGATCTACATCAAGGGAATCTTCTTGTGTTTGATCACAACTAGTATTATGCTCTGATTCTTCATCAGCAAATCATTTTCCATGATGATCATCTTCATAGACTTGTTGTGAGAATGTTATATTACAACAAGTTTCTACAAGGAGCGCTGATGGATATTCTTTTGCAATATTTATTGAAGGCGGCATGAAATTCTTTCAAGGATGAAATACTAGAATGAGGAAGTGATTTATACCAATCACGAGCATTTCCTCCCAGAGAAAACATGAACAGTTTCATGAGGACATCTTCATGATGAATATCCAATTGATCCATAAGATTATGAAACTTAAACAAATGTTTTGCATGATTGTCATCTTTATCCTCTCTAAAATTAGGAAGATAATCTTCCCATTCTTTAATATTAGGAACAACATTTGGAAAACTAGAAATAACAGAAAAATTCAAAGGAGAAAATCTTGCAGCGATTCGAGTAGCGAATGAACTTGACATTTGGATACCAGTGGAGTCGCCAGTGAATCATTTGGATTCTTCGAACTAGGGAGTCGCCAGGTGAAAAATGAAAAATGAGCCTTATCCTTGCATTCAGTTCTTGTTCACCATCAAAAATCAAAACTTAAACTTTGTCGTATTCCCAGGGAAAATAGTTTCATTTATTCGGTCCCCGACAGCGGGACCAAAAAGATGTTGTTCCTGAGATTGATTATAGTCTCACAGAATAATGTCAGGCATCCAAAGATTTAATAAAATTGATTTTGTAATGCTTTTCTACCTTCAGTTTTAAGATGCAACTTCAAATGAATTTTAATGATTAGAAAACACAGAGGCAATATCTCTTCCTTCGAGTCTTTTTAAATTTTGATGTTGTGAAAAGTAGAATTGATTAACAAAGACTGTTAAAATAAAGTAAGGTTTCAAATACAAATTAATCTTACCTTATCCATAGTAGAAGAATTATGAAGAAGGAGTCCTTGATATTGAGGAAAATTACACAGATACATGTCTTGTTTTACTTACAGTAATAATAGAGGAAAAACTGTAACTGAACAAACTTCTAGTATATAGACCACAATAAATGTATTACCAAATTTTAGTCTTTCAATCTTCAAGAGCCATTGGGTGAAGAAAATATGGTTAGGAAATGGAAATACACAGAAAGCACATAACTCAAGGAAATGAGATGTAGAATATTTGTCTTCTCTTTCTAATTGATATTCAGTAAGTTCTATTTTACATTCGGCAAGAAGAAGCCCTACATTCGGCCAGAAGCAGCCTAGAATAGATCTTAGATCTGTTTATTTATAAAAATGTCTTAACCAAAAGTAGTTAGACATTCCACATTATTCTATCTCAAAATAGAATACAATCAAAACTAAAAGATACAATGAAAATATTTTTGGATTTTGCTGATATTTCTTTTTCTTGTTGGCACTTCACTTGCCCTCCATTTGCTCATGGATGTATTTGGTTTTTTTTATCCTTGAATTGTGCATGTAATTTTTTTAATGCAACGATGAACCCGAAAGGTTTGACATTTGCATTCGAGTTTGATTACTTGGTCAATGAATATTTCTTCTTTCTTGTTTTGCATGGAGCCATGATTTTAACAAGTTGATGTTAACCCTCCTATGAGAAGGAAAACCTGTGAGCTCAAAATGTTGAATGTGACAATTTCAGATGCTAATGGAAAAATACTTTGAAGTTTGAAATGCCTTTATTTACATAAATATTAATGTCTAGATATCCTCACATTAATCAACTAACAGAGTAATCATCTATTAAATATATTTACCTGTCGGTTGCAACCCATTTCCCAATCTTTAACCTTAACCAGTTGGGAGCATTATTAATGATCATAATTAAAATCGTGTACTTCGACAGTTCAACATTCAAGATTTTCAAATGCAAAACAATGGATATATCCCGAAGATCGAATTCACGAAGTGATTACTTATCGTTATTCTCAATTAATTAAACCTACTTAATTCATTAATCTTTAGTGTTTTATTATCATGATCACGGGTGCTTTGCCACTTCGACGCTCTGGCACTTCGGCATTCGGTATTTTTGAATGTAAAATAATGGATATCTCCCGAAGGCCAAATTCGCGGGGCAATTAATCAAACCCTTCTAAGTACTTCAGGACTCCGGAACTTTGGAGCTCCGCGTGTTCATGAGCTTGTATGTGCGGTGAGTACTTCGGTAGTTTGGCATTCAAGAGTTTTGAATGCAACACAATGAATATCTCCCGAAGGCCGAATTCGCAAAGTAATTTAATCAAACCATTCTAAGTACTTCAGGACTCCGAAACTTCGACATTCGGGAGTTTTGTATGAAAAATAATGGATATCTCCTGAAGGACAATCTCCGTGAGTGATGTGGCAGTGATGACGTCATTTTTTATGGCGTATCATAAAAGAGTGAGTGACATGTGTCACCTGAAATCGTGCGAATGATGTCACTAAAGTGCCTAAAATGATTGCCACGTGTTAGCTCAAAATGATTTATAGGTGGCCTATGACTCATCAATAGTTTTATTTTTTTTAAATACTTTTGTGGGAACATGTCTCCGAGATTCCGGAGCTTCGCAACTTCGGGGTTTTAGATCTTTAAACACCTTGAGTTTGAAACTCCCAAACCGCGAAGTCCCGAAGTAACTTTGTTTTTTTCTTTTGTTTAAACCTCACACAACTTTAGAGCTCCGAAATCGCGAGAGCCATTGATCTGGTCGACTAAAAATTTTTAATGGATGGAAATGGATGTGCCCTATCAAGATATAACGATTATATTTTTTATTCTAAAAAGAAAGATATTCCTAAGTTTTTTCGTAATTTATTTTTAAAGGATTAAAAACAAAAAAGATTTCGAAGTTTTATTGTTTATTTGAAAGTTTATAAAGTGTTCTAACACTAAGTAAAATCATATAGCCAATGCAACCATTACATCATCTCATCAACACAATGTGGTTTTTCTTTGTGTTTTTCTATGAGCCGAAACAAGGATGCATCAAAGATCAAACATTCATAAATTGGAATCTTCATCATTGCTTGGCTAGAAATGGAAGGGGGATACTGCAAATGGTAAATAACACCAAGATCATGCCAATATTGGAATGCATGATTTCAAGCATGATCTATCCAATGGTGGATAGGGCTCATGTAACCATCATCTATAAGATGTGCATGGGATAGCCTATCCTCAAACCACAGATCTCCTAGATGCTCCAACTTGTGTCCTTCATGGAAGTCATCCCCTGTACCCTCAATAAAAAATGGTTTAGGTGACACCAACAAAAATCTATAACAACCTTCTTCACTTTTATCTAACAAATATGAATATGAACACTGAGGCAAAGCATTATATTTGAAAAAAAAATCCCATTCATAACCTAGGGGTTGAAGCCCTCTTTAGGGAGGCTAAAATTTTATGTAATAAACAACATATTGAAAACACTATTTCCCTAAACATAGTGCATATTGTAAAACACATCCTTCTTGCCGATTTTTCATAGACAAATTGGGAAAGAAAATAAACCACCATTGGCTTGAAAATTTCTTCACTTTTTACATCATGAAAATGTTCCTTATAATTTGATAAATCTTCCTTATTGATGAGCTCATATAGTTGTCCATTAAACAAGGAAAATACTTCACATACTTCAATTATGTTTGGTTGTCTGAGAGACATTAAATCAACAACTTCACCCTTCAAACTTTCACTTTTATTCTCATAGATGGGACCCTCATATAAATACCTATAATTCCCATGCCATTTATGCCTTACAATCTAAAAAAGGGTTAATATCTTCATAATCTTGGCTGCCATGCTCTTCTTCACATATGAAGTGAAAACACTTGAATTTTTTTTACCCTCCAAGGGTTTCTCTACAAAATTCTCCCCCTTCCAAATCATCAAAATGATTCATTGATGAATTTAGAAACTTGAAGGGTAATGTAGCTTAACAAACTCATATATTTAAGGGAAGTTGAAGAAATGCTTGATTATCTTCATAAGAGTCTTCACTGGTATCTTCTTCGAGAGGGGCCATAATGAGGCCTTCTATTGGTCCTCATCATTTTGATCAATGATATTAGGTGCTTTTATAGTGGGGTCTTCATATTATTCTTCTATATAGTTACCATCCCAATACTCATGGAATGATTTAATGAACCCGGAAAATGAAGTTGCTTCACCTTTAATAGAATCACGAAACCAATAATTTGTAGTTCCTACCAAGCCATGTGAAAACATTCTCATCATAGCATCTTCATGTTCTACATTAAGCTTTGAAATATAATCCTTAAAAAACACAACATGATGTGTTGCTACATGAGTGTCCCCACAAAACCTTGGAACATGCTCAACCCATATTGGAGGGTTCTTATTCAGATATCCAAAAATATGCAAGAAATATAAAGGGGAAAACACTTTGGCATACAATGTCTCTTGGAATGTTACCACGTTGTTCTTATTCCAAATATCCAAAATAAAATGATGATACAAAATATGAAAAATATATCAAATTCATACATTTTCATACCCATGGTGCATTAGGGGAATTTTGAGGTAAAAATTGGGCCTCGAAATAAAAATTGTACCATTGAAATAAACTTTAAAAGAACCAATAGGATTCAAGAGAATGATGTCAACCATAAGGGTAAATATTTTGGAGGGAAAGTAAGAAAACTACTTTTATTCATATTTTTGACTTATCTCATTATAGGTTTACTCAAATTTCAAGTGTAGATAGTCATTGGATGCGAAATGAAATTATTCATCCAACGAGTACTCACTAAGTATATATGCACATTTATTTAGTAGTGAATGTGGATCTAAAACTCTATGAGATTTCCATGTTGGATCAGGAAATTGAGGAGTAGGTCTTACCTACCATATAGGACTTAGCATGATAAGCTCAAACAAAGTTGGTAAAAGATACATTTTTTAGAAGAAGTCTTGAACTACTAGACAAGGGCATCATGACCTTTGGAAGATTGGGTTGAAAGGACAACTTATAGGGAAGGAAAAATGGTACTCTGAGGAAAAGGTAGAGGAAAACATTCCTCACCTCATTTAGTAAAACATTTTGGGGACCAAAAGCCTCCCTAAATGGGGAGGTATGATCCAAAATGGATCATTATATAATTTGTCATCTATCTTGGTACTTTTCGGAGGAAAAATTTAAGGAATTGTCTTGCAAGGCCCATTTCAGCGGTAGGTCTTGGTTTGGAAATTGTGGGCCCGGAACCTTCCAGAGCCATTTGAGGCATCAAACAACACTTTTTTGGGTAAAACAATTGTGATCATATCCCACAACCCCTCGATGTTATTCTACACACCAAAGACCTTTTCAATAGTGTGAAAATCACCTCAATCAGAGCTCATATGCAAAACTTATGCCTCTAGCAAGTTGACCTACCTTATTGACCACCATGGTACCGAGTGGATGTCGTGTCAACCCCCATTACTCGCACATGTGGGGATAGTCACGTGTGGAATTTCAAGAATACTCTAGAAGGTCCAAAACCATAACACTAATTCAAGGTTGAGGCATGCATTGACACTAACCCTAGATGACTATCAGCCTATGCTAAATATTGGGCTACTAGGAGGAGAGGGGGTCACATTCTTTTAGCATTGTACTTGTTCCATAATTGAGTAGAGCATCTAGGAGTGGGATTTGAATGCATAACATAGGAGGAAGAAGATTTTGTAGCATCCATCCAGGTCAGGGTGTCAAAGTCAACTCCATAATGAGTGCCCCTTTCTTTGTATTTTCATGTTCATAATTGAAGCAAAGAGAGCATAGCATAGACCTCACCTTCTAATTGGATTTTTTCATGTTTCATGTTTCATGTTTCTCATGATACATCTTGTATTCATTTATGTAGATGATGTGTTCATTTACGTGTTCTTTCATTTTGGTATTTTAGTTATTTCCATAAATTTGAACAATAAACTAATAATAATAAATATGAAATCTAAAGAAATAAATCCATATAATAAAACATTTCAACATAAATCTTGTGACAAATTTTTAAATAAAATATCCACACTAGAGAGTTTACATACCAATGTAACTAAAAATAAAATAGAATGTACCATACCATAATAGGATCTACCACAAGTAATTAACATTTTTAGCTTATAAATGATAAGTATATATAAAAAATCACGATAACACAAACAATATGATAAGTTATAAGATAATAATACAAAAGTAAACTCAAAGAGAAAACATTGAATGGAATTTGGCGATGGCACTCCAGACATTCCAGATCCCACTGATCCAGGCAACCACTGGGTAGCCTCTGGACCTCACTGAACGTCTCACCATCCTCCTTTATCGCCGGCAGGTCTCTGTGGTAGGCTCCGCGTGGGTCGTTTTCTCTCCGGGATTTCTTTAGGACACAGACTCCTTCTCCGTATTGGCTGGTAACCGCAACTGAGCTTCCTCATTGAACGTCCCTCCCTCCTCCTTTTTCGCCGGCAGGTTTCCTTTGGTGGGCTCCCCGAGGGTCGATTTTCTCCTGTAAAGCTCTAGGACTTAGAATCCTTCTCTGTTTTGGTTGGTACTCGCAACCGAGCCTCGGGCTTACTGCACAGCGCACGGGTTTGTCTCTTTGTCCAGCTTTTGTTGTCATTTACTTGGTGATTGCCTCTCTGTTTAAGTTCCCTCACTGACCTGGAGTACACCCAGGAGCCTTCTGACTCTGACTCGAGTTCCCTTACAGTTAGTTCTCCCTCTACTTAACATGGAAAAGCTGACATACCCTCTTATGCAGCCCGTGGATGAGCTTGTCTGGAAACAGGAGGGTCTGTTTGAAAAAATAGACTACCTCGAATCCTCGCGTTTGAGTTTTCCCCCCCAGTCTTCTTTTTTAAACTTATCCACTGATCCAGCTGTGACCTCTGACGTCAAAACTCTCCCCCTTCAGTTGCCCTCCCAAGCATCGAAGCCTGTTCTTCCTACTTCTGACAGGTCTTTTCCCGAAACTCTTCCAGCTCCCAAACAGCTTCGCTCGGGACCCTGCATTGATGGCTCACTACCCCATAAATCTACCTGTGGTCGTAAAGTCTGGAAAGCAAACAAAAACTCAAAGCGACTGATGCTGGGAGATGGTGTGGGTTTTGTAAACCTGGTTATGATGTCGACTTGCACACTGGTGGGACGCATCTCCTACAGACACCTTAGCCATCCCTCTCTGGATGACTGGTTAAAAAGCAAGTGGTCTCCCATTTTAGGCTATTTGCCAAAAGTCCAGTACCTCAAAAAAGGCTGGATCTGCTTTCACTGCAAGTCCCCTGCTGATGCCTCCCTTCTATTGGCTTCTTCGTGGGTTTTCGGAGGAAGCAGCTTAATGCTTAAGCGTTGGAGGCTAGCATTCAACCCAGATACTGAGTATTTTCAATACAGACATCTTTGGGTTCTTCTTCCAGGTCTCCCGCTTCATCTCTGGAATGAAGATGCACTGAAAGCAATCGGCAATTCCCTGGGGACTTTCGTTGCTCATGATCTGCAGCTGCTCAATAGCTCTTCGAGACAAATGGGTAGAGTGCTTGTAGAGATTGACATTACGTCTGGACTCTCAGAAACTCTGGTGATTGACTGGAGGGGACAGAAGCTTTTCCAAAAACTGGACTACCTCGGAATTCCATTCCGATGTAATCACTGTCGCCTTACTGGACACCTCCGTCGTGATTGCCCGGGTAAGTCTACTACCGATTTCTCTGAAGAACTGGATCTTTATCAACACCCCCCAGATTATACAGAGGCTGACCCCTCACTGGCCCATCTTGACTCACCTCATCGCCCAATCCTCCCTGATGAACCGTTGTTTAAATTAAACCAGATCTGTCCCTCACTTCTAAAAACACTTACAGACATCGAAAAGAGCTCCTTAAATGACCTTCCCTGGCTCTCGGACACTTGTACTATTTCCCCTTTATCTGTTATAGAGGATATCCTCCAGACTGATAGACCCGACTCTCCTGCTCCGATACCCTCCTGTGAGGAGAGTAGCCAGCTTCTCCCTCACTCGGCCGAGTTGTTACAACCTACCTCTGTGCCCTCGGACTTCCAACAACTTGCTACTCCCAACCCCCCTTCTCTCGCAGAGTCCCCCACTCGATCTCCGGGTTTTAGCCAATTGGAGGAGGAAGAAGTAACTCTCTTAAAGGAGTTAAACTCATCAGTCTCTCCTGGTCTACTTCCGAAAAATCTTTCCCCTTTACCTATGTACCGTGGCAAGCAGCTACTTGTTCCATCCATTGACCCAGGACCTTCTTCTTCAAATCTCTCCGTCAAATCCTCTAAAGCTCATGCCTGGTCGCGTGGTATTGGATTGGAACTTTCCCCTCTCCAGACACGCAGCTCCAGAAAGAAAAAAGAGGAAGCGAGTACAAAGCCAGCTGCTTCTGAAGATCCCCCGCAGGACACAAAGGCCCTTAGAGCATTGAAGGCCTTGGCGAGAACCAAATAATGATTTTGCTCTCTCTTAACATCAGGGGGATTGGAGGACCCCTCAAGGTTGCCTCCTTTCGAAGATTGTTGGAGAACACTAAGCCGGATCTCATTTTTCTTCAAGAGACCATGGCCTCAGACCTTCTTTCCAGAGACTTTTTGCATCTTTTCAGACCTACTTGGATCACCGCAGCTGCTAGCTCCTTAGGGAACTCTGGGGGACTGTTAGTTGCCTGGAATCCGGACATCCTCTCGCTAAGATCATTTATGTCGAAGGGGGGCATTCTTTTGACTGGTCTCTATCAACCCACCGGACAGGAGATGGCGTTTCTCAACGTCTATGGCCCCTGTTCGAACAGACCACACTTCTGGAAACAGTTGGCTGAAAGTGGTATGCTCGCTCTGCCTAACCTTATTCTTGGCAGAGACCTAAATATCATTCTGTCTGCTGATGAACACTGGGGTGGCCCTTTCTTGCAGGGTCATTTGGAGGCCTCTTACAAAGCTCTATTTGCTGCAAACAATCTGACTGATATTAAGCCTTCGTGTCTGGCCCCAACCTGGCGGAATGGGCGCTCAGGTAATGAAGCCATCGCTAGGAGGCTTGATCGATTTTTGGTGGTCGAGGATTTTTTGACTTCAGCAACCTGTCCTTCATCGTGGGTGGAGTTCCCTTATTTCTCGGACCACGCCCCGATCCTTCTCCAGTTGACGCCTCTAATGCTACACAGGTCATTTCCTTACAAATTTAACCACCATTGGCTTGAGCATGATGACTACTCGACTTTGGTACATCAGGTCTGGAGGGACAATTGTTTCATGGAGGAGTTAAACCCTCAGCGACGACTGGTTTGGAAACTCCAAGTACTTAAACAAAAGTCAAAGCGGTGGTTTGCGGAGTTAAAACTAGCACAGTCCTCGCAACTTACAGATTTGGATTCTAGAATTAAAGTGTTCATACAGAAAGCGGCCCAATCGACTTTGACTGAGATGGATTCGGCATCACTTTCAGCGCTTGAACGGAACAGATCCTCCATCCTGAGGGAACAAGAAATGGCATGGCGTTTAAGGAGTCGTGCGACTTGGTTAAAGAGCGGAGACTCTAATACCAAGTACTTTCACAATCTGGCTAGTTTTAATAGAAGCAAAAAATCGATCTGGTCAATCGACAGCGAGGAAAGGGGGACCGTTCGTGGGCTTGAGGCGATAAAGGCTGAGGCAGTGAGTTATTTTAAATCCCAATACAAAGCGTCCAGCGGCCTTAATCTTCCAGATAAGATCACTACGGCCGGCCTTTATCCAAATTATTTTTCTACTGAAGAGGTTACAGAAATCTATAACCCGGTTACACTTTCTGAAATCAAAGATATCTTGATTCACTTTAAAAGGGAGAGAAGTCCTGGGCCGGATGGCTGGACTACTGAATTTTTTATTTTCTTCTTTGATCTAGTGGGTGAGGATTTACTTCAGATGGTTGAGGATTCCCGATTAAAGGGTTACATATCTGGCAGCTTAAACTCAACGTTTTTGGTCCTGATACCGAAAACTGACAGAACGCTCTCCTTCAACGATTTTCGACCGATCTCCCTCTGCAACCTGGTCTACAAGCTGATCTCTAAAGTTATAGCCAACCGGATCAAACCCTTTCTTGGAAGGAGCCTCTCGACTGAACAGCTCGGCTTCTTAAAAGGCATAAGAATACATGATGCTATTGGGGCCGCCCACGAGTGCATACACAGCATCAAGCAGAAGAATCAAAAAGCATTGATCATGAAACTTGACCTCAAGAAAGCATTCGACAGCATTGACTGGGATTTCCTGAGACTTGTACTTTACTCAGCGGGTTTTGGTGAAAAACTCTCGAATTGGATCCTTGCTTGTGTTACTAGTGCTAATTTTGTTGTTCTAATTAATGGAGAGGCCACAAGCTATTTTAAAAATGAGAGGGGTCTCCGACAGAGCTGCCCCCTGTCCCCCTACCTCTTTATTCTGATAATGGAGGGCCTCAGCCACCTCCTCACAAAAAGTTTCACTGAACTTAAATTCACAGGTATAAAAGTCTCAAAATTGATGAAGTTGTTCCACCTGATGTTCGTAGATGATGTCTTGCTCATGACTTTAGCTGATCCGGCGGAATGGAGGGCTATCCTAGAGGTGCTTTCACTTTTCTGTACAGTATCGGGACTTGAAATCAACCAAGCAAAATCTACCGTTCACTACTGGGGTCTCTCGGAGACTGAGCTCAATTGCCTCAAATCTTTCATTCCATTTTCCTTCGTTAACCTGAGTGAGGGTTTCATTTATCTTGGACATCGCCTAAAGTTGAAATCCTCCTCTCCAGAAGATTGGCAGTGGCTTCTCAGACTATTTGAAAGGAAGATAGGCGGTTGGTGTAATATCTGGCTCTCTATGGGTGGTCGTCTCACACTGATCAAAGCGGTTCTGGAAGGTTTGGCGTTCTACTGGATGACCTTGGAGAGAATTCCCAAAAAGATTATCAACGCTCTCCGGAGACTCTCTTCGAATTTTCTTTGGAATGGACTGGGGTCTAAACATAGATTTCATCTCTGCGGATGGGATATCCTGACAAGGCCTAAAAGGACTGGTGGCTGGGGGCTAAAAGATCTTTCCACTTTTAACACCGCCCTCCTGGCTAGCTCCTTCTGGAGAGCAGCCAATATCAACAGCATTTGGCATCGTATCGTTGCTGATAAGTATTTTGGCTCCTTACATTTTAGAGACTGGATCCGTAAGCCATCCTTACTTCCACATTGGGCCTCCTCCTTCTGGAAGGGTTTAGTTGGTGCCTCTCCAGTCATACTCCATTGGTTACGTTGGCTGCCAGGCTCTGGCTCTGAGATTTGTGTGGGAAGAGACAAAATCATTGGAGTCGAAGATTGCTCGATTCTATCCTCCTCACTGATTTCCAAGCTGGCCTCTTGGAATCGGACCTGCCTGGCGCAGTTTAGGAGCCCGAGTACTTCCCCTGTTCTCCCGGATTCATGGCTGGGTGCTGCAGATTTGAATCTTTGTGGAGGGGAGGCAGCGGATTGGAACCGCTACACTACAGCTTTAAAGATGACGGGAATTTCCCTAAGCGACAGCCGGGATGCTCTGCGGTGGGCGGGAGGCGACGCTACAGGTAACATTACAGTTAATAATTTATATAATGCTCTGACATCTCAGCAAGCCCAAGAGCCCGATCTTTCCTGGTTCACTCAGCTCTGGAACTGGAAGATCCCGCTCAAATATAAACTTTTCATTTGGCTAGCCGGGAAAGGCAAGATTTTAACTTGGGACCAGCTTCGTCGAAGGGGCTGGGAAGGGCCAGGCATTTAGATTTTAACTTGGGACCAACTTCGTCGGAGGGGCTGGGAAGGTCCCAGAATCTGCCCTCTCTGTCGCCACACGCCAGAAGACATACATCACCTATTGATTCACTGTGAATTTTCGATGGAAGTCTGGCACAGACTGCTTTCGCACTTTAATCTTCCTTTTTCCTGGAGCAGGGGCACAATATCTGAATGTTTCAATGTGTGGCACTTAAATCTCTCCACACCGATTAGCTTGGCTGCCCACGTAAGCTGGCAACTCTGGATCGAACGAAACAGAGCGTTGTTTGAGGATCGGCCTCCATCCTCGATGGCTGTCTTCAAAAGAGTAATTGCCACTTACAACTGACACCCATCTACTTTGAAGCCCACTCTCCCCAAAGCTATTAACCTTGAATTGCCGATGGTTTTACTATTGCTTGTTTTGATGGAGCGGCCCGTTCAAATGGTCTTTGCTGTGGAGCTGGTGGTTATTTCAAAGCTCATACTTCGAGAATCACTAAGTGGTTCCTCAACTGTGATTCGGGATCAAACACAAAAGCGGAACTCCTGACTTTGGGGCTGTTTTCCTTGCATCTTTCATCCATCTGGCTTTTCTCGTCTGTGACCTTAAGAGTCATCTTGTGATCGATAATTTCATAAGTCCAAGCTTCAACGCAATTAATGCTGCCTTCGTTGGATGTAAACGCTACTAAAACGCGCGAACTCTCCAAGGGATTCACCAACATCAGCTATCAACACCTTCCTAGAGCCTTTAATTGTGAGGCTGACGCTCTCTCAAAAAGAGCACTTATGGCAGAGGCTGGAAAACTTACGCTCTTCCATTGTGATAGGGGACATGAGAGCTCGCCAACCATCCTGGACATTTTCTGATCGTTCATAACATCTTTGTTTGACCGTGGTATGAATCGATCTTCTCCTCGGATCTCCACTAATCTTGATAGTTGCATTCCTGTGCTGGTTCACTGATCTTATTTGGCATCGACCAGCTGATATTGTGAGCTGTCGATATTGTATTAGTGTGTTGTCCGCTGCTTTATTACTGTGCGCTGACTTCTACCCAGTCTTCAGTGTTTTGTTGCTGATTTTTGCATTGTAAAAGATTTTATACTCTTTATAAAATCGAGTCAATTTTTTCATGGAAAAAAAAGAAAAAACATTGAACTAAAATTAGGAAACACTTTTGTCAAAATTAATTGCTCAAAATTATATATACAATACAATGCAATTATTACAATAACTATACGCATTTATTACAATAACTATATTGCTATGTGTAAGGCTTAAAGACTTTAATAAAAAATTATATAACTTAAATTTTAATTCAGCTCATACAACTCTCAAAATCTATATACAATTTATGTAACAATTTTTTATAATAATTAAAAAAAAAACACAATATTATATTGCTATGTGTAAGATCAAAGATTTTAATAAAAAATTATATAACTTAAATTTTAATTTAGCTCATACAACTCTCAAAATCTATATACAATTTATGTAACAATTTTTTATAATAATTTAAAAAAAAACACAATATTGCTATAAAATAACTTCATATATTAGATGTACTCAAAATCTATATACAATTTATGTAACAATTTTTTATAATAATTTAAAAAGAAACACAATATTGCTATAAAATAACTTCATATATTAGATGTACAATTTATGAAATATGATAATTTAAAAAGAAAACAAACACAATATTGCTATAAAATAACTTTATAGATTAGAATTTTCTCTCAAAAACTATTATTCATTAAATAAGTATAGATACAATTAATTTTTATTATTCATGAAATAAATATAGATAAAATTAATTTTTAATATAAAAATAAATTAAGTGAAACCACGTTATATTTCATTTAACTTCATATATATTTTGATATTGCATAAACCATTATAATATTATTATAAAAAAAAATAACAAAAAAATCAATACATATATTTAAAGTAATAAAGTAAATATTTTTTTTTAAATAAAATGAATTTCATTAATATATTTAAAGTAAATAAATTTTTATTTTGGAAAAAAATAAATATATTATTACTTTATAGATTAGAATTTTCTCTCAAAAACTATTATTCATTAAATAAGTATAAATACAATTAATTTTTATTATTCATGAAATAAATATAGATAAAATTAATTTTTAATATAAAAATAAATTAACTGAAACCACGTTATATTTCATTTAACTTCATATATATTTTGATATTGCATAAACCATTATAATATTGTTATAAAAAAAAATAACAAAAAAATCAATACATATATTTAAAGTAATAAAGTAAATATTTTTTTTTTAAATAAAATGAATTTCATTAATATATTTAAAGTAAATAAATTTTTATTTTGGAAAAAAAATATATATTTAAAGAAATAAAGTAAATAGTTTATTTTTTTAAATAAAATAAATTTTATTAATATATTTAAAGTAAATAATCTTTTATTTTTTATTTTGGAAAAAAATAAATATATTTAAAGTAATAAAGTAAATAGTTTTTTATAATAAAATGAATTTCATTAATATATTTAAATTAAATAATCTTTTATTTTTTCATTTTGGAAAAAAATACTTTCATTGTAGATCTCATTTTTTCCCAATATCTAATTCTACGTTTAAGGAAAATATAATTACATTTTGTAACACAATTATATAACTTAAAGAAAAAGTAATGATTTATAAATCATACTTTGACTTGTATAATTTGCCTAAGTTTTTTTTGCAGTACAATGGACTAAGCTAACCCATGAAATTCCCACAAAAGGGACCTTTAATTAAAATGATATTTCCTAGTGGGTTCGATTGTTTGACTAGTTGAAGATGCGTGCTCGACTTGAGTTGTGAAAGCACTTTTTTCCCGAAAAAAATTATCTCCAAATTATATAAATATAAGATGATTTGCATAATTTGTTTCTATCCAAAAACGAAACAGATATAGAGCAGCCATTGACTAATGTGAAGAAACAGAAATGTTCAACTCACTAAGGAGTTGATCTCTCGATAACAACACACTATATCAACTGATATGTTGTGGGAAGTCTCGCTGGGAGGAACAATAAATAAATAAAACAACAGTTTTCAGACCATCTAAATTCTTACTGAGCCATTCACAATACTCAGTTTTCAAAGATATTTAGATGGGTATGCGGGCTTTCTTTCCCATTTTGCTAGTGATAGATTGACAGCCTGCCTTTTGGCTCCTTTAAAGCCCGCTTTGACAAGGCGTCCGCCTCTTTATAATTCTCCCGGTATATATGCTGAAAATTAAGATCCTTAAAATGAAGAGAAAGTTCTTTAATTTTTTATTTCCAGCCATCTAAATTCACCACTTGCAATTTGCTCTTATGGTTCATCCAATCGATAATGACTTTCGAGTCCCCCAAGATTTGGATTTTGTCAATTGCCCAAAGAGAAGCCAAGGTAAGGGTCGCCCACAAGCCCAGGAGCTCCACCTTGGTATTTGTGCCCATGCCACAATTAAGGTACCATTTTGTGACTCTCGAAGTGTGAGATTTGAAGATACCACCTGCTGAACAACAATTTCCTGTTGGTAAGGCTGCCCCATCAAAACAGGCCAGCGTGAAACCATCTAAAAGTGTAATTTCACAAACTCAGTTTGGAATGGGATTTACTGTAGGAGGCTACCAAGTAAAAGAGACAACAATCCTATAAACCACGGCGCGAAAAGAAGGATTGCAATCCTCGAAAATCACCTGATTCCTCTCCAACCATATATTCCAACATGTATAGGCTGCCAAGCTTACCGGAGACGAGATATCACTAGACCACTTCGTTAAGCAATTGGACACCGAGATTCCATCCCAAAGGTTTTTTATATGGAAGATTTTTGATAAATGATGCCAAACTGCTTTTGTAAATGAGCAATTTATTAACAAATGATTGGCATTTTCCTCATCGCTATTGCACAGCCTGCACACCCCCGGTCCAACCCAACCTCTTCTTTGGAGCACATTCCAGGTAAGAATTTTTTCATAGGCAGCCAGCCACAGGAACAGTTTTAGTTTTAATGGAAGAGGCCATTTCCATAGTTTTGGAACCCAACATTTATCATTGTGAAAATCCAATGGTTTTATGAGAGAAATATTCTTAATCGAGAGAACTCCTAATGCATCCTGCCCCACCAAAACCAAGCTGTCCTCACCTGTTTGAAGAGAAATCCCTGCATCCTTTAAAGCAATAGTGAAGCCGTCCCATTCCAAAGCAAGCTGTCCTGATAACCCCAAAGAAGAACTGGAGTGCCACCGATCTGGTAAGGAAGGAATGCCCCCTGACTCACTATCCCGCGCTAGAACCAGAATTCTATTTTTGGACAGTTGCTCATGAAGCGCTTCAGTGAGAATAGAGGATTCCTCTAAACTGACAATTTTGTCCAAACCGATAAGAATCGATTTTCCTGAACTGACTTTCCACCGAAGCTAATGTAATAAGACCGGAATGCTTTTTGTCAAACCATTCCAAAAAACGGATGAATGTCACTGCTGATGTATTGGTTTCCTGAGCCAATCGACAATGGAAGAGCCCCCTAAATATTTATCCTTTAATATCCTTTGCCAGATGTTATCCACCGTTAGTGCCCTCCAGAGGGTATTTGCCAGTAATGTTGTGTTGAAAGTGGTCAAATTTCTGAGACCCCACCCTCCACAGTGATTTGGTCTTGCAAGAAGGTCCCATCTACAAAGATGGTAGTGGTGGTTGGATTTTGGACCGCCCCATAAAAAGGAAAAACAAAGTTGTCGAATGCGGTTCAAGATGGATGTTGGGATCAATTCCAGCGACATCCAAAATACAGATTGGCTCTCTAATACAGATTTAACCAAGATTAATCGGCCACCCAAAGAGAGCCAATGATTGCACCAGAAACCGATCTTTTTCTCAATTTTTGTCACTAACCATCTCCACTTGGTCGATTTGGTTGCTCCTGGCTTTAAATAATAGCCCAAGTATTTGAAGCCCACTTTTAAATCAGCAAAGAAAAACGGGATGATGGCTTTAAAGTGCTCAAGTTCAATGTCATCTAGCCCCCAATAGTGAACAACAGATTTTGTTGTATTGATGCATAGACCAGAAACCGAACAAAAAACTCGAAGAATGTCCAGTATATATCGACATTCACCTAGAATTGCCTTAGACATTATCAGGATGTCATTGACAAACATTAGATGGACAAGTCTGTGAAGTTGTGTGACCAAAATACCTGAAATACTTTTATTGACCAATCCCTTTGCTAACAACAGACTTAAACCTTTAATCATCAAAATAAAAAGGTAAGGGGACAACGGGCATCCTTGACGAAGACCCCTCCAACTCTTGAAATAATCGGTCGCCTCACCATTGATCAGGACTGCAAATTTTGCACTTGTAACACAACACGTTATCCAATTTGAGAGCTTTGTCCCAAAGCCAACCGAAAGTAAGACCACTCTAAGGTACTCCCAGTCAATACTGTCGTAGGCCTTTTTGAGGTCTAATTTTAGCACCAGAGATTTGATATTCTTTTTTTTAATGCTATGAAGTGTTTCATGGGCTGAGCCAATAGCTTCTTGGATTCTTCTTCCCTTTAAGAATCCAAGCTGTTCAGAAGAAAGACATTTTGAAAGAAAGGGTTTAATCCGATTTGCAAGGATTTTTGAGATCACCTTGTAGATAAGGTTACATAACGAAATGGGACGGTAATCATCAAAGGAGTTTGGCTTGTTGACCTTCGGAATCAGAGCCAGGAAAGTAGAGTTAAGGCAAACTCTGTGAAAGTGCTTATGCAACCACCTTTAGTTCAAATGATCTTTCCTAGTGGGTTCGATTCGAGCTCGACTTGACTTGTCAAAGCGCTTAGGCAACCACTTTTTTATTTGTGGGGATACAAAATGCCCACGTATCAACGTGAATATTATACACATTGAAGTCTAAAGTCAAAGTCAAGTCACCTTCTCTTCCTCGTTTGCTTGACTCTAAAAGGAAAATCCAGAATACATTACCTTTCAATAGTCTCTCGTTAATCGTTAAAGATAAAGAAGGGACTCGCGCAGATTCAGATTGCCTTCAATTAGAGAATGGCTCCTTCCAACGTATGTAATTGCAATATCATTCTATTCACTGCAACATCCACATTATTTCTATCCTCAATTTTGTCACTATCCACATTATTTCTATCCTCAATTTTATTATTATCCACATTTGAAGTTTACTCACTTTCTTATTATCTTCTTCTTTTTTTTATTAAATATATATAAATAAAATTTCATTATTTGAAATTTACTTACTTTCCTCAATTGGTTTCCTCAGTTTGTTGTGAACATAGAGACTATTATGCAAAAGTATACTTCAAGAGTTACATGAGGATTTCCTTAGTTTGTTTTTTTTTTTTCCAGAAGAAAAAATTACTCAATTATATTAAAATATTATATGTTCTCATAAACAAGTACATTCAGAAATCAGAGTCGGATCAACAGGCAGGGAGTCCATCTCCTTCAATTGGGGAATCCAATTCGAAGGTGAATGATGTTACCCTGGAAAAATAAAAAACGAGAGATATCATTCCGGAAAGAAGAGAATGTCGAGATATTTCTGCCAAAATAGTGCCAAGAATTCGGAGGAAATAAAAACAAGTGATGGCGACCATTAGAAGATTTTGATAGAATGTGAGGGTCCCTCGTGACCGTCCATCCAATGAGTATAGATTATCAGACCTTTTTGTTTTTGTAGAGCTGTCTTGGATAGTAATTCTGCTTCCCTATTGTACTCACAAGAAGTATGTGAGAAGATAAGCTTCTTGAAGTGGCGAAGTAGATTGTTGATATGGTCCATCCATGCCACGAGGGTGATCGATTGAAGCTTACCACTATGATTGATCCAATCTATTACAACTTTGGAGTTGTCGATCAGATGAAGGTGTTCAATATTGAGCCGCATGGCCAAGTGAAGTGTTGCCTAGGCCCCCAACAGTTCTTCCCTTGTGTTAGTGCTTGAGGTGCAGTTGAAAGTCCACCTGTATTGGGAGTTTTTAGTCAGTCTAATCAAGCCCCTGCACCACTCAAAGCTCTGCTGTGTTGGGAAGCAACATCGAACCACCCCAAAGTAATATTCTCAACAATGGAGGGGTTTATCAGAATTTTTGTTTTCCCTTTGTAAGGATATACTTCTTTCCAAGTCTGGTGAAGGCCAAGGGTTCTGTAGACAATTGAATGGATAGAAGGAGTAATATTGTTAAATATCAAGTTGTTTATGTCCAGCCAAAGATGCTAGATAACCAATGGGGCAGAAGTTTGTAGGAACTCTCTCTTGAAAGCCAGTGAGTAAAACAATCTAAGATGGATGTCCCATTCTAGGCAGAGGTGAGATGTATGCCCTGTGCAATTAATTTCTAGACCTGTGTGGCAAATTTGCAGTGAATGAACAGATGTGTCACCGTTTTCGCTTCTTTAAAACAAAGTTGGCAAATATTTTGGCCAATCCATCCTTTCTTCAGTATATTGTCCCATGTGGATATTTTGTTTTTGTTAGTAAGCCAAATAAACAACTTAACCTTTAATCGGATTTTCCAGCTCCATAAATTTTTGCGCCAACCAGATGTGCTGGGAATAATTTCAGAATTGATGATTGATGAATATAAGTTTCGGACAGATATATGTCATGTGCAGTCACTGCCCACCCACAAGGGCCTATCTGCACCATGTTGAAGGTAGATCCCTAATAAATTAAGGGTCTGACAATAAAGTTCCCGCTCCTCTGCAATATTGCACGGAATTTCTAGCGCGTCACTCAAAATCCAGCCCAGAAACAGAGTCCCCAAATTGTTGTGTATTGATGCTTAGAATAAATATTTTATGTTTTTTGTGTGTAGATGAGAAATGAGTGTTGGAGACAAGAAGGAGGATGCGCCCATGCCAAGGATGTGATGTTGGCCGATCTTGATGGACTAGTCGAAACCAGTCAACCAACTAATCTAGGATTTGATCCACTGAATAGCTTTATTCAGATTTCTCTATGTTTGTGAGACTGCCCGAGGGAGAGGAGGAGCCGAAAGGAGCCAAGTCGGTACTGAAGTAAAGGGCAGATATTTATCCTTGATAACCGAGTTCCAAATTCCTGTAGAGCTTAATGCTCTCCAGAGTGTGTTGGTTTCCAGGGCATAGTTGAATTTTAAGATGTTTCTAATGCCCCAACCCCCCATGTTTTTTGGCAAAGATAATGCTTCCCATTTGCAGAGATGTAGATTGTGTTTATCTTTACATCTAGACCAGAGAAAAGTATACGTAATTTTCCTGAGTTTATGCATGACCGGAGAGGGAATGGAAGCCAATGCCATCCAGTACATTGGTTATCCTTCAAGAGTAGCTTTGATAAGTGTATATCTGCCTCCAATAGTTAGCCACCTGTTACACCAGTTGTTGATTTTTTTACTCACCTTTGTTAGTAGCCACTCCCAATCCGAAGCCTTCTGGTGTTCAACTTTTATAAAGTATCTAAGATAATGCATACCATGTGAGAGATGTGTGAAACTGTGTGGGAAAATAGCCTTAAGGTGTTCAATATCCTGATCCTGAATATTGGCGAAATGGAAAGTCAACTTGTCCCAATTGATTTGTAGTCCTGTAGCAGAGCAGAACAAATTTAAGATTCCATCAATTTCTTGCCACTCTAATGGATTATCATTTTTCATTATAAGGACATCATCAGCAAAGAGGAGGTGAAGGATTTTGATCATCCTAGAGACTTTGATCCCTGTAATTTTGCCTTTTGCCTGACTTTTTTTGAGGAGGAGACTTAAGCTTTCCATGACCAAGATGAAGAGCAGCGAAGAAAGTGGGCAGCCCTGATGCAAGCCTCTGCCACTATTTTTATCGGACTAATCAATAGATGCGGACACTAACAGATCTCCCTAGATCCACCTGGATCTAGAACAAAATAGAACATGACATGACTCTTTCCCTAAGTTATGACCATCGAAATAGCTAATAAGGAGGAACAAGTGACATACCTTTGAATCGCTTCCTTGGGTCTCTGTTGCTCCCGCTTCGATCCAGTGCTCTCGTGAAGTCAAGACCAAGACAACACAAACCAACCAAAGTGAAGATAGCTAAACGTATTCGATCGTCAACGTATGTGTATGATCAAGGAATTACACAATAAAGTAAGAATGACTTTATGGGAAAAGGACATGCCGCTGTATCATATTAATCGAAAGTAGAAGATACAACCTGATCGCCTTGATGTCGCAAGCTTCCTTTCAGTGACTCTTGGCTCCAACACACACACTTGTTCAATCCTTGCATGAAGAAGATCCAATTCCTCTTGATAGACTTGCTAGAGTCTCCAAGATTCCGTTCAAGCTGGGTTCTTCACACAGTACCTTCACCAATTCTCCCGTTAATCTTGCTTAACCTTTTCCATGAGAATCCCATCAATATACAGAAGAGGATGAGATGGTTACATGGATGAGAATGATCCCACCAAATCAGGGAAACCAGTAAAATGATAACCATTCGAATGCCAACCCATTTTCTAGAAGATTCCCTTCTAGAACCATCGAGACTTCATCTTTTTCCAAGCTTGACATCAAGTTCGCACCCTAAGTATAGAGCATAGTGCGAGAAGTTCACACCCCAACTGAAGGTAGCCTGCAAGAATGGGTCATTCTCACACCCTAGGCCATATGCAACCTGCGAACTCTCTTTAAAAACATGTTTTCTGGAAGGAGATGAATTCCACTTTTCTCAGGAGAAAGTTCTTGTTGAGAGCCTGAGTACACCATTGTTAATACACCATCTAGATGACCAAAATCATGGGTAACAGAATGCCCCCCAAAGTATGACTCTGAAACTAGTGACAGCCGAAATACTTTGTAAACTGCGTGTGTGTGTCGGAAACCAGGAGCGCACCTAATCGAAAACCTGCAAACAACCAAGCATCTGCAGAATATCATACTAGTTCTGAGGTAGGCATTCCCATACTCAGATCATGGATGGACAACACTGTAAGCATAGGTCATGGCCACCAATCATACACTGTGGATTCATGCCATCAAAATATCACATAGCCACCAGGAATACACTGTGGATCTATGCAAGAAAATTCAAATTGAGACGACATAGCCACGAGACATACAAAGTGGATCTATGTGTTATAAAATTATACATATTCCATCGCAACCTGGACCAAAGAGATAAGATCCAGGGTCTTCACTCCCGTCACCCAAAAGTACGAGTCTAACCATGTGATTACATGTGTTGAAGTTGAACATGGTAGAAACCACTTGATTACCGGTCATTGATGAAACCGTTAACAAGTGTGAGAGAAATCACCATTAATGTCAATGATTCCCAAGGTACACTAGTACAATCCACCGAATGTGAATAAATGAGTTGAGGTCGAACATCTGATGGAATCTCCCAATCAGGGGTCAATGATGAAAACCCATTGTTGAAAGTGACGAAACCTGCCATTGAGGCATGCAAGCTCCAAGGTACCAAATAATTTCTAAGTCTTGTTTCCGGATAATGAGCTGAAGTCGACGGAACAAAACTCGTCACAGGAGGGCTTTGATGTATCCCCCATCAATGACACGAAATGAGTAAAAGATTTTGAAGGTGAAATAGAGTATGATGTAAATTGGACCAGACACAGGGAAGACCGACACGGAGGGAATGGACAACTGCAGATGGCCAACTCAATAAAGGTTTCGGATGAACTTCTCTTGAACATATGAATGACACGACCAATGATTTGACAGCATTGACTCAAAGATGACTCAGGATACGACCTTGTAGCAAATCGAATGAGAGACAAATGGATTTCCCAAACCGGCTTCAAATAATGAACAGGGGGGTGTCATGTTCAAGAGCGACACTTATTGCCAATAATATGATTATGAAAACACATCCCTTTCCCAAATTTCCCCCCACCATTTCTGGCGAGTACCTCTTTATTTTTACGCAAGCTTGAGGAGGATAACATATGCTTGTTGATGTAAGTTCATCCTTCGGATGAGTCCCTCGGAGTATGTTTAACGAACCCTAGGAAGGAGTGGTTCGGTCCCATTACGGGTCTTTCAATGTTTATTTAACGAGTCCAAGGAGAGAAAACTCGAAGGTTTTTCATGATTATAGAGTCTGTAAAAACACTTAAAAGAGAACTCTCTCAGTTCCTTTTTCATAAAATAGACTGATGAGACCGAAAAAGAGATAAATTATCGCCCAACAGACGCTTTCTTCAAATACTTTAACGAGCGTGAAAAGAGAAAGGTCGCTCGGCAATCTTTTCATGTTTAGAGAGTCTGAAAAGAGCTTAAAGAGGACTCCCAGGAGGTTCCTTTTTCGTATAACCTTGTTGAGCCCAAAAAAGTGATAAAAGTATACTCGGTTGCATTCTCACATATTTACGAGCACGAGAAAGAACAAAGACTAAGCTCGGTAACTTATTCTCATGTATTTACGAGCATGATAAATAACAAAGACTAAGCTCGGGATTATTTTCATTTTTACACAAGCTTTAAAACAAAAACAAAACTATGCTTGGGATAGATTTTAATTTTTACACAAGCTTAAAAACTAAACAAAACTATGCTTGGACCTGGTTTCATTTTTACATAAGCTTGAACCATATAAAACTATGCTTGAGGTAGGTGGTTTCATTTTTACACAAGCTTGAACCATATAAAACTATGCTTGGACTTCCCAACACAGAACACGGGGATGGTTGGTACTTAGCCCCCAGTTTAAGAAACTAGCGACTCTACTTCAGCATGAAGTCCAAAGGTTGAGGAAAATGCCCCCTTCAAATACTAGACGAAGGACTTGACTCAAATAGAGAGGGGGAAAACTATTTCATTTTTTAACGAGCTTGACATAGAAAAAACAACTATGATCGTAACCTTTGTTTCATTTTTTAACGAGGTTGCCACAGAGACGAAAAAACTATCCTCATAAGTGGTTTCATTTTTTAACGAGATTGAAATCAGAAAACTATGCTTAAGGACCTCTGTTTCATTTTTTTAACAAGGTTGCCTCAGAGACGCAAAAACTATCCTCAGAGTCGCTCTTCTTGATCATGGATTCCAAAAGGAAAATGCTCCGAAATGACACCATGTCAAGGGACAAAACTCAGTCATGGCCTCCAAGAGGTCTTCACTGGAAGGAAGAAACACACTCTGGAAGGACACCATGTCGAGGGTCGCGACAGGAGTAAAGAGATCAGGCTCTAACAACCCTATCGAAGAGATCACCATGTCAACTACTGGATCTAAGTCATCAGAAGTCGAAGCCATGGGCGACAACACCACATAATTGACCTATGATGGGGGTGATACCATCTGCATATAAGAACCATTCAGGGAGGCAATCCAGGTGGGGTCAATGAATGAAAGTTGATCAACAGTCACAACCCGTCCATCATGAGGGAAAGATATCACACGAAAAAGAGTAGACACGATAGCTTTCATGGCATAGACATAATCCCGCCCAAGGAGTAAAGAAAAATCCAAGGGGTCTTGGACTACCAATACGTCAATAAAGACAGTTTTCCCTCCCAAAGTTACAGGAAATCAAGGAAGGGTCCCTAAAGGTTGACTAGTTCTTTTGTTAAAAGCTAACAGATTCTGCATAACCGACGCAAGAGGAGGGCAACCCAAAGCTTGCCAAGCAAAAGAGGACAAAATACTAACAGATGAACCTTCATCTATCAGTGTCTAAGGAACGTCTCGACCACAAACCTGTACTGTAATCTGGAAAGGAATGTGAGAGGGAAGATGAGGTCCAGTTAGCACACCCCAATCAAAATGGATGGCCTCATAACTTGGAGGGGGTTCCATGGGAGGAGGAATAGCCCCCGGCATGGTAGATTCTATATCAACGAGAAAAACATGGGCAGTATCGGATTTAATCTCTAGTGGGAGAGTAGGATCGATCGATAAAGAGATCAAATCGACCACTAGAGTTACATTCTCCAAGGAGAGAATGGGGTCGACAGATGGAAATGAATCGACCACTTGGGTGACACTCTCTAACGGGAGAGTGGGATCGACCGAGGATGGGATCAGATCGACCACTTTAGTTTCACTCTCTGAGGGGAGAGTGGGACTGACCGAGGATGGTATCGGATCAACCACTTTGTCAACTGGTTCAACTAAGGACGTGACCAGATTGACGACATGATCAACCGGATGGACCGGTGAAGTGACCAGAGTGATCATTCCATCAACTATTGGAGGGTTGAGAGAAAAATTACGATAAGCAGCTGGAAGTTGAGGTTGTGAAACAGTTATGTCTTCCAGTAATTTAGAGGCTTCTTCCATATGAGGGAAAAGGTGAGTTAGATGACTCCCTTTGCATAACATACACGGGAATTTGACTCTACTTTTCTTCTTCCCAACGGTATCTTGACTAGTCGACGGGAAGTCATCAGCATGTTGTTCATAGGCTAATGACATGGGTTGGCAAGGATGTGTAGACCATGCTTCTATAACCTTGGATAGACCAGGGCAATCCTTAAGAAGATGGCTACCCTTACAAATCCTGCAAGGGTACTTGGGCTTACGAGTTGTTTGGGCGATCTTGACATCATCAACACTCCCAGCACGATTAATAGTAACTGGTTGTTTTCCAACATGTTTGACAGTGGTTGGAAGCTTTGACCCTTGTTTATCTTTCTTCTTCTTAATATTTTGTTTCTTCTTCTTCTTATTCACCGAGTTACTAGCTTCAGAACTTTCACTCGATGAAGAAGATGAAACGGAAGGTGACCTTGCAAGCAAAGAAGGCGAAGAAGACCTTACTAGTGAAGAAGGTGAAGGATCAACATGAGGTTGATGCTCTTGGGGGGAAGTGCTTGTGACTGAAGCACTAACTGCATTCGAGATTACCTGAGTGGAAAACAACCATACCGATAATCCAATAGTGAGACTTGGAAGGCTCAAAGTAGCGATGTGAGGAGGACCCAATTTTGTTATCGGACAAATCGGTAGGTGTGGACACTAACTGGTCTCCCTAGATCCACCTAGATCTAGAACAAAACACACCAGAACATGATGATTTCCTTAAGTTTTAGATATTGAATTTACTAACCGAAGAGGGATGGATGACATACCGGTTAAATGTCGCTTCCTCTCTCCATCGCCATCCTAGCTCCGTTCCAATGCTCATACAATGATGATCCTACAAAAGAACGCAACCAACCAAAGTGATAGTAATAGCATAAACTCAATATAAACCTATGTATGTGATCAAGGAATCATACAATAAAACACAACAAGCTTTATAGGAAAGAATCATATTA
>SNQJ01S0002080.1:240487-254381 GCA_010110895.2 Picea sitchensis
AAGCTTTATAGGAAAGAATCATATTATTGTATCATATTAAATGTGAAAGAGAGATTACAACCATGGCCTTGATGTCATAAGGTCCCTTCCAACTGTCCTTCGTTCCCCTCACACTTCCACTCCAAGAATTCTAAGAGCACAGATCTGATAGTATTCACAATCTATCTTGACAAAGGAAAAACTCAAAGACACTCCAACCAAGCTAATAATTCCAAGCCAAATCCAACTTAGCCAATCCCAAAAGATCCAAGCTCAAGCTAACTTTCTCCATGAGAACTCCTCTCCTTTTATAAGTTGAAGAGGATAAGGTGAGGAGGTTAGGATGATCCCACTAAATCATGAAAGCGATTAAGATCCAAACCATTCGGATGCCACCTCACCATGGAATTTTCTCCTTCTAGAAGATTCGAGAAAACGCTCGTTTTTCCCACGTGTAAGCATTCTCGCACCCTGCCTATAGAGCAACCTGCGAACCTCTCGTAACCCAGCTATGGTGAAAACTGTGAGAATCAGGCATTCTTGCACCCTGCCTATATAGAAACCTGTGAACTTCCTTTTTTATAGGGTTTTCACAAAGGAAAATGAAACTTCTTTTCTCAGGAAAAGTTCTTCTCCCTTCTCCCTTCCTTCTTCAGGAACTCAGGCCACTGACCCCTCTGAAGACTACAGACAAGTTTACATCATTAAAGGTCATAGGGATGACAAAAATAATGTGTAACAACTATGGAAGAAGGAAGATGGTTCGCCATTAATCAACATTGCAAAGGTTGCACTTGTGACACAGCTCATGATCCAAGATATCAATGAAAGGTTGAACCCCAGTTGAGTTAAAATAAGTCTAAGATAGTCCCAATCAATGTAGTCAAATGATTTTTTTAGGTCTAGTTTGAGGATAAGTGCATGATATTTCTTTTGATGTATGATATGCAAGCATTATTGAGTAGTTCCTATGGTGTCAAGGATTTGTCGACCCTTTAAACAACCCAACTGTTCTTTGGACAAAAAATGCAAGAGGATGGGCTTGATTTGAATGGCAATGATTTTTGAAATAAGATTATAGCAAAGGTTACAAAGAGATATTGGCCTGTAATCACCAAAGGTTGTTGGATGATTTAATTTCAGGATAAGCATCAAGAAAGTGGAGTTTAGTGCTCAAGTGATCTTGCCATGAATTCTAGTGTCTTCCACTAGTTCCAGAAGCTCAGGCCCCACCAAATCGAAATAATGGAGGTAAAACTCAACGGTCCAGCCATCTAGGCCAGGACTTTTGTCCTTTGAGAAAGATTTGAGTGCAGTCTATACCTCATGTAGAGTGCAAGGTAAGTCCAGTAGAGTGGTTTCCTCATCAATGACATGACGAGGAAAGAGTTGAGCCACTGATACTTGGGTTTGAAGATGTACCTGTGATCTTGCCTCATAAAAAGTTTTGAAATAATCTATGGCTATAGATTCGATGTCTTGTTGTCCACAGTGCTTTGTACCTGTATATCCATGATATCCCATATGTTCTTTTTGTTTCTGGAGGAGCTGGCGAAAGAATCAAAATATTTTGTATTGAGATCTCCATTTTGATCCAGTTTACTTTGCTTCTTTGTCTCCAAAGAGCCTCTTCTGCCAACAAGATCTTATTTATGTCTGCTTCCAGTTGTTTACAATGAAGAAGTCTGTCCCCTGTCAGTCCAGTCAAAATGTCAGAGTGTTGTAGTGCATGAATCTTACGTTCCAGCTCTTGAAGCATCTGTTGGGTGCAATTATAATGTTGTACAACCCATCTTTTAATAAGAGTTTTTAGAAGTTTCATTTTAGAGATAAATTGATGTTGTATTCCCAAACCATGCTGGAAATGAGGATCAGACCACACATATTTTACTATGGCAGTGAATTCGGGTTCCAAAAGCCAACACGAGTTGAGTTTGAAAGGGTAGATAGTCCACTTTGGATGAGGGCCAAACTGAAGTATGATCGGCGTATGATCGAAGAGATAAGGCATGTTTGCCTATGTTTTAATTCTAACTGCAGTGGTGGCCAGACTGTCTGAAATGTAAAAACGATCTAGACGTTTTAAAATGGAGTATAAACCAGATATGTTGTTACGCCAAGTTGGGGTCAGAACCACCGGGGGGAAATCGACCAATCCATGTGAATGGAAGAGAGAGATGAAAAAATCGGTCAGCGGGTCTTGTTTGGAGGATGATCCCCAAATTTCTCCTGTGCTAACAGTGAAAGTCAAGTCCCCAGCAATGATTAAATTCTGGATATCTAGCAAGCCACGAGATTCCACCAGTTCCCAAAAATATTGCCTGTTTTGAGAAGGACCATAAATATTGAGGAAGTTGATGTGTTGTTTATTCCACCGGTAGGATCCAGTGAGTAAAAGGCCACCACTTCTTAGAAAAGGATTTAGATCGAACTTTGATGGGTCCCAGGAGGCAACTAAACCCCCCGAAGTTCCAAGAGAGTTTACAAAATAGGTGAACCAGTCAGAGAGAAACTTAGAGAGAAATGATCTAGAGTTTTGTCCACCCACCAAGGTTTCCTGGAGAAAAATAATGTTAGGTGTGGTCCATGCAATTAGTCTTCTAAAAGCAGAGGATTTTAGGGGACCTCCCACCCCTCTAATATTGAGGGAGAGCAAGATCATGATTTATTTCTTGTTAGGTATTTCATGCCTCTAAGTGCCCCGATATCTGTAGTTTGTGAGAGTGTGACTGTAGAAGAAGGAAGAGATGGCCCCTCCCTGCGTCGGGCACTTCTGGTTTTGATCGGTGAATGTTCATATCCTCAGTTTGTTGAGAACATAAAGAGTATTATTGAAATCATGGACCATTAAAATCTTTGACTCTAGATATTGCAGTAAATGCCATACCCTTACTTCCCAATATTAATAGTGTCTTTCTCGAACGTCGATCCTTGTGACTTATGGATTGTTAAGCACTCAACAAGTTAAAAAAAAACTAGTTTTTATTACCACTTTCAATAGGTGTAATAGGAATGGTTTGAGGGAATGATATTTCTAATATTTTTTCATTATATTATAATTGAAATCAATGCACCTTAGTGTTTCCCATTTGGTCATCATTGAAACCAATTCAAGTACTTGTTTACTTTAAATAATTTTTCATTGTATTATCACTAAAATAAATATATAATTTGTATTATGTTATATCATTGTTGAAATCAATGCAACTATTAGTTATATCATTGTTGAAATCATTACAAATAGGTGATTACTTTACATCATTTTTCAATGTATCGTCACTTAAATCAATACACATTATCGTTTTGCATTATATAATTGTTGAAATCAATGCAATTATGTGTTATATAACATTGTTGAAACTAATGCAACTATTTGTTATATTATTATTGAAATCATTGCAACTACGTGACTACTTTAAATCATAAGATTGACCCTGCAAACAAAATAAAATATTTTTTTTTTAATTAAAGTTTTGTATCTAAATTTTGAAAAACTCTTTAAAAACTATGATTAGCCCGATTTTAGCCAAGCTTTATGGAATTATTTTGGAAAAGAAGATTAGCCTTTGGCTATAAATTCATGGTAAAAGAGATAAAGGCTAGGGTGGGTTTAGGAGATATCATTCAACTGTGGACCATCTTGTTACATTTAGGATCATTGTAGAGGAGTTTTGCAATACTAAAATCAATCTTTTTTGTTGTTTTGTTGACTTTAGAAAATCTTTTGACATGGTTCCTAGGAAAAACCTTTGGAATAGGTTGGAAGAGATAAAAGTTCCTCTCGAGTTGAGGGCTTCTGCAATAAGGATGTATGAGAATGTTATTGCTAAGTTTAAAAAAAATGAGGGCTGGTCAAAAGAGATTAACTACAATATCAGAGTCAAACAAGGTTGTCCCTTGTCCCCTACCCTTTTTGGCATATACATTGAGAAGTTAGAATATTGCTTGGAAAAAGCAGGTTGTGTCGACCCTAGTCTCACTGGTATAGTCATCAATCTTCTTCTTTATGCCGATGATATCGTTCTTATGGCAAGGAGTCCCCGTGATCTTGAAAACCAACTAAGAATCCTCGAGGATTTTTGCTCCAATATGGGTATGATTGTTAATATTGATAAGACTAAGGTCATGATTATTAAATCCAATATGATCCCTTATGATACCTTTGTATATGACAACAACAACTTGGAGGAAGTGACTTCATACAAATATCTTGGAATTGATATTCACCACAAGCTCAATTGGAATTATAGCATTGAGAAAAGGATTATTGGGGGGTGGAAAGCTTATTATGGGCTTGAAAACAATTGTAAATAAGCTAATCTTTGGAGTTGGGATAAAAAGAAACTCCTCTTTGAGACTCTTGTCACACCTGTTATTCTTTATGGATGTGAATTATGGGGCCGTAGTATCGCTTGTGAATCCTAGAGAAAGATAGAACAAATACAAAAGAATTTTATAACCTACAATCTCAAAATTAAAGAAAATACACCCTATCCCATCCTCCTCTTAGAAACAAGCCTCTCCCCCATTGAGAGCATGTCTATGACTAGATACCTAATGTATAAGAACAAGTTAAACAACATGGAAGACAAGAGGCTTCCTAAACTTGCTTCAAAATCGAGTCATAACCACCATCGACTCAAGCCAGGATGGCATAAAGATGCCCGATCTTGGATAGACTATTGGGAAATCATGGAAGACACCATTTTGCAGAATAAAGATACTATTAAAAAAAAATTCAAATCAAAATTTAAGGAGAAAATGTGGTGTGATAAAGACTTAGAGGGAAAAAGAAAATTAAGGTATTATAAGGATGTAATCAACCCTAATCTAGAAGATCAAAATTATCTATTTGTTTTGCCAAGTGTAAAGAAAAAAATAAGCATTGCTAAGATAAGAACAAATTCTCACGAGCTCCATAGTGAAATTGGGCGCCGATCAATTCCTAAAACGCCATGGGATGAAAAAGTGTGTCACCTTTGTGACACTAAGAATGTTGAAGATGAAAAACACTTTCTCTTAGATTGTCTAGCCTATACCCATATTAGATCTCATTTTCAAAATATTTGTCACACTACCAACCTTCCTAACCTCTTAACTCAACAAAAGTATGGTGATCTTTGAAAGCTTCTCTTAATGTTCATTGTTTTTCGAGCACAGAAATAAAATTCTAAAGTATCACAAGTAATCACTTACCCTCTTAAGGTCCAATAGACCAATTTGGTCTTTGTGGACGTTAATCATCATCATCATCATATTATTTATTATTAAATTTTTATTTCTAAGATAGCATTTAAGTTATTATTGACTTACTCATGGAAAAATTTCATTAAAACACATATTTTTATTGATGAGATAACTAGAAAGATTTTTTATTATATTATTTATCATTTTTCGAATAAAATTTAAGTCATTACTTATTTAGTTAATAAATAACTTAATAAATTTATATTTTTTAATAATATTTAAGTTATAATTAATTACTTAATAAATAATATTTGAATTACTTTTTAATTTATTTAATAAAAAATCTTATAATTAATTAATTGTAATTGATTAATTGGGATGGTGGTATTTTTGTTTTGCTAGGTTTTCCCTAAATACCCGTTGCCCCAAGTCATTATTTTTTCCCATTTCATTATTTTTTCCCATTTCATCACTCCAAAATGTAACATAAATACTTCAAAACAAACTAATTTATCACTTTGACATCCTTCTTGATACACATTTGAAGTCAATAGAAAAGTTACCGTTACCTTTACTTAACTAATTTATCACTTTGACATCCTTCTCGATACACATTTGAAGTCAATAGAAAAGTTACCGTTACCTTTACTCAAGGTAAAGTTATGGGAAATGTTCCTTGAAATTTTATCACAGATCTTGATTTTTTATCAATAGTTGGGTGGAATGTTGTTCGAGCCTTACTTTTTATCATAGATTTTTTATTATTGTGAATACATATGCTCTTGCACGCAATAATCCTTGACTATTGACTCTTTCAGCCTACTTTTTATCATAGATTTTTATTATTGTGAATACATATACACTTGCACGCAATAATCCTTGACTATTGACTCTTTCAAGACTTAGAGGCTGCGATGGATGGTAGATGTTTTTGTGTATTGTGTAGCTTTGTAGAAGATTAAAAAATGACTGCATAACATATTTCTGCAATATTTTTTAGGTTTTGCTCTCGTCGATAGATGAGAAAATGATTACCCTTGTTCACATAATTTATATATGAATCATTTTCAACTCCAAATCTTCTGAATCATAGACTCTTGCTAGTTTAATTTTCGGTCTGTATATATCTATATATTTGCGTTCTGCAACAATCGGACAATCATCTTAATCGTTGCAGTGCATTGGAGTAGAAAATGAATTGGTGATGATGTGGAATGTGTATTTGTTGCCTGTTATTTGTTGAATGTGTTGTTTCACTACAAGGAAAAGACCTTGTAGCGGAGGCTTTTAGTGTTACAAAATTGACAAAAATTGTCAAAAAAACCTTCGCTATGGCATTCGTTTTCAGTAGGGGATGTTTTTGCGGAGATTATAACGAAATTTCATTATAACTAAAAAAATATGGGTGGCCGGAGGTTTTAGCAGATGTTTTTCTAGGCGATGTGCTTCATGGTGTATACACATCGGTGCGCTCTCAAACTTAAAGCACCGATGCTTACATTTCACCGAAAGCACCAGTGCTTACATTTCACCGAAAGCACTGAGGTAGTAAAAAAAAATTGGGGCACCAGTGCTCTTCTAAATAATAAGGCATTGGTGCTTTAATAATAGCAATGCACCGGTTGAATCTATGATACCATGCACTGGTGCGTTACAAGACAAACCAATCATTGCATGAAATTTAGAATGCACTGATGTGGAAGACTAATACAGAAGCATTAGTGCACCGATTTAATTAAATGCACCAGAAGGCCAATTTTTATTATTATAATTGTTGTTGTTAAAATAATATTATGATCGGTGCTAATTCATTGTATTACAACACCAGTGCGCATTTTATTACCGCACCGGTGTTCATTTTCTCTTTTTAGAAACATCGACTTGTGACACTGCAATTATTGTTATATTTTAATTCCATTGTTCATAAAAAATTGACATATATCTTATAATAATATTCACATAAATTAAATTTTGTGTAGTGCATTTGGATATGATGTTTGGATTAATTTGTTATATCATCATATTTCACATCTCTTCATAATATTATTTAATCATCCATAGATTTAATCAACGATGTAACATTTCACAGCAATATTGAACAACACAATAGAATAAAATAAAACGTATTTTATTATATATGAATAAGAGACTCTTTTGTTGGTTGTGGGTCAATAGTTGTTGCATCTTGTGATACATAACAACAGTTGTTCTGTGGGATGATAGTTGTTGCATCTTGTGATACAAAACAACAGGTTCAACTGCGGATGCAGGAAACCAACCTTGCAAAGTTGAAGCAAACAAGGGCGTAGGATCTCAACCCTGCAAACTGCAAGAGCAGGTCTAACTTCCAAAATTCACTACAGACAAGATTGTATCCAAAAATTGGAGGAAAATGTATTGTAACACGCATGTTAAGTAAACATTTAAGGCTGTGAGGCCTGTTTGGTAAACATTTAAGACTGTCAGAACCATCCAAGGGCCTCGCGTTGTGTAAACATTTAAGAAAGAATGTGTGTGGCGGGCCTCTTTACATACGCTAAGTACTTAATAATAAATAATAATAATAATAATAATAATAATAACAATAGTACAACAAACATAAAAATATTTATAATTAACAAAACTTGGGATAAATTTAGCTAGCAAAAAATGCTAAGACAAACATTGAAACTAATGCTAGCATTAATCCACCTTCGAGCAATGCATAAGAAAATATATGATTCAGAAAGACTGTATATGATCAAAAACTTTGGATATGCTAATATATAAAACATTGGAAATAGCGAAGCCGACAATAAGACCTCCAATCTGTTATCCAATCAGATCATGACATATATGGTATTTTTTATTATATAAAAATCAATGTTTTTAGTTCCCTAGTTCCAACAATAGATATTATGCAAATATTTGTGGTCAAAGGACAAACTAATATGAAGTCAACGAATTATCGATCTCTATAATCTCTCTACGCCTTCGGCAAGGACTAATAACTATTGAAAACAATGTACTCTAAAAATGCTCTTATATCTTATCATTACATTTTATTTTATGTGCAATTTTTTACAAAAGATGTTTGTAAACAATTGTATTCATGAGTCACAAGGGAAATGGGTTTAACTCGTTGAAAATCACACCTAGTGTTGATTTCCATGTAGCACACTAAATCTTTCCTAGCATTATAGAGAGTCATGATTGATTGATGGCATAGTTGCATTGTTTTAAATGTAGAGATATATTATTATAAAATAGAAGTAATCTTAGGATAGAATAGTATCAATGTTATATATTAATAATGGAAGAAAATGATAATGTGGATGATTCATTGTTAGAATTTACAAAGAATTTTTCTATGGTTAGAATTTATAAAAACAAAAATTCATAAATTTAAAAAAGAGGAGAAAAGAAAGGAAAGATTCCATTAAATATTGGTTAAAAAGTATGATGCAACACTATTATTTTGTTTTTATGGTAAGTTGAGAGTTGGGTACACGTTTAGGTTTCTTATTGTAAGTTGAGAGCTAGGTATAAGTTTAGGTTTTCGAACAAAAATGCACTCAAATATCGTCTAATCAAAATAAAAATTCCATCGATGCAACAAACTATTCACATTGGTAGGTAGGATAAAGATCTACTTAAACAAAGGAAGACTAGTGCCTCCAAAATTGAAAGGAATTAGTACTAAACATAACCATGAAGAACTACAATAGAGAAGGGTAATGATCAAAGCATATGTTGCCAGTACAATGCTCATGTCAATCCAACAACTAGTTCCTATAATACTTTGTCATATCCTAACTCAACTAAGCAAATGACCATGAATAGTATCCTAGAGACAATGATTTCTCCAAATGTTGCTAATTATGATATATTATATCATGACCCGAGTCTTCTCTATGCACCATTTTATCTTCCAATCTCAACAACTTCAACATCAATTGACCTTGGCCATCCATCCTTAGAAATAATAGAAATTTTACGCTAAAATAACATGAACATACTTGATGAAAATGCAACATATTGTGTATACGAAGAGATGGACTCATGGATAAATTATTCCTATGAAGGGGTGGACTTGTGAATCAATTAGCTGTATGAGGAAGGGGTGGACTTGTGGATCAATTATTCCTATAATGAAGAGGTGGAATCGTGGATCAATTATCTAGATCATGTACAAAGTCCACTCTAATATTTTTCATTCCCAAAATGATATGAAGTATATATCTCTTCCAAGCTAGCAAATTCTAATTAATTAGATGGGAAAAATTAGAGAGATTGTAAAAATACAATTTCCTAATTCATACAAAACCAATATTATATTAGTTTGATGAGGCTCATGCATAGACTCTAGATATCATTATGTAGCCATCACAGTGATTGTTGTTCTTAGCAAGGTCAATTTTTGTAGGATCGTATAGGCATATAACCTCTTAATTGAAGAATTTTGTAGATCTAATGTCTTGGATATAATATTTCTCACTCCAAAGTCAATAATATTTTCTTGGTGATCGTCATTGAGAAAAAGATTGAAAGGCTTGATGTCCTTCTATGTGCATGATGTTGTGGTTGTGGAGATATTTGAGGCCATTTAGTACTTTCTGTTAGCACTGAAAGTCACACTTTGACTGCTAAGTGTAAGCTCAACACCCATCAGTAGCTTTAAAATAAGTTTTTATGTTAAGGTGGCGAATGGATAAAAAAATCAGTAAAACAATGTCAATCACAGTAAATTCTAGATAAGATGCACCTTCAAATGAGGTTTTGAGTAACTTGGATCAGGGTTTCCAGAATAAGATGAATAGGGGGAATAATTCAGTAAGAAAAGTGAAAAATATCTACCATTTGTTAGAATATAATGGATGTGCTCATTTTACCATTGACAATATCACTATTGTCACCCAACCATAGGCCAAAGCCACCCTCCGAGCACCTTAACCTTGACAGAGAATCACTCCAGAAGAAAACCCTAGGCTAGATAGCCAAACAAGGAGTAGCGCACCAACAAGAGTTGATGAGATAGTCCAAACTCTAGCCAAAAGATAGTCCAAGCCAAAACGTAACAGCTAGCTGCAGCAACTGCATTAGTAGCTCTTCTCCAAACCTGCACACAAACTGGGCACTGCAGTGCGCACAAGTACTGCTCTGCAATTCTGAGACTGCCTGCCAGAATGAAGATTGGCCTCCTTTATTTATAGTAAATCTGGCTAATTGTCTGGGCCGACTTCTCATTTTGGGTATTTTCCTGTTCAGTATATATTATTTCTTCTGGACGACTTCTTCTCTTGGAGGCTAATAACCTAATATAAATTATCCTCTTGAGTCGACATGTCTTCTAGGGTTATTAACTAACTCATTAGGGTTTCTTATTGCTTCCCGAAGTATTCTATTCTCGTCAGGTTTACACATGGAGGTAAATACCTCCCTCATCTACCATAATATCAACACTCCCTCCTAGCTAGGGAGGTATTACAGGTAATGGTTTTGAACACAAACATACCATTCACCCAGTAGCATCAACATAATTGTATAGACTCTCTCATGACTAGATCATGAGCACCATCATCACCATTAGTGTCATCAGTTGCATCATCTCTCGGAACCATACTCTATCTGAGTAATCAGATATGATGCTCACTCCACAGAGTGATACAAGAGTCATTCTTCTAATCTAGAAGAGTAAATGTTCTGAACCATTTTCTGTCTAGGAAATCTTTGTTCATTGATCATCCATCTAGCTGATAATCATTTTCAACATTGTTGATAGTCTTCAAGGCAATCAGAACAATATCATTCAATAGAACACAACTGTGTCTAACTATAGTAGTACACAACTACAATCCAGTGGTACACTACCACACCAAGTAACACACAAGTACTTGATCAAACAATGGAACACATCCACCACAGTAGTATACATCTACTGTCGTACAATCTTCATAACAATCATCTGATATCAACCTACACAGAAACAATGTTATGATATAAACTGAATCATCTGGGCCATTCTTCCACTCACATCTGTGAGATCCCAGAAGAACATCTACCCTCAAACAGTAAGACATAAACGATGAGCTATCTAGACTATTCTTCTCAAGCAAGGAAGAATAACTGTCCTGATTTCTGAGCCTGGACCATTCCTCACCCTGGGCCATTCCCTCGACACTAAACAAAGTGTAACCTGGAGAGAATGAATCTGCCCTAAGGAATGTCTGTCCCTGATTGCTAATCCTGGACCATTCCCCACCTCGGGCCATTCCTTCGGCACTAAGCAAAGTGAAACATGGAGAGAATGAATTCACCCTAAGGAATGACTATCCGGACCATTTCACCTGTTAACCACAAGAGGAAAAGATTGTCCTGTACCAACCTACAAAACATACCATTCCTCATGTTAACCACAATGAGAAATCGTTGTCTAGTGAGGCGGGCCAGTCTTCTTTAGTAACCCTCAAGAAGAGAGACTGCCCTAGACCACTCCCCATGTTAACCACAATGGGAAGTCACTGTCTATGGTACATCAACAATCTGGACCATTCTCTGAATTGGAAAATGTCTGTCCGTCAGAAATCTCAATCCACTTTCCGAACTGGAAAGGAAACTGCTCATCCTGGACCATTTTTTGAGCTGAAAAACAACTGTCCATGAATCAATACATATCAGTGCTCCCTCCCAACCTGGGAGTCATCTCTTCCTTTTTCAATAAGGAAGTTGTCTCCATGAGCTCCAGCTTGAGTACGCAAACTCTTTCATCTTGGATAGAATCTTTACCAAAAAATGTCTGATTATCTGCTCATCCGTGGAGATATGTATTGGAGAACCACTTTCTCCTTTCTGGACTTCATCACGGATAATGTAATGCTTGATTTCAAATGTACTTCGATATGGAACACTAGTTTTCTCTGAAGGCTTCATGTAGCTCTGATCAATAGAGTATATCATTGTTGGAAAACTGGAACATATCCATGTGGCACTTCTTCTGTCATCATGAGATCTAATCTATTGATTAATCATCTTGATACAATATATCTGTTATAGAAAATCTTCACCATGCTTCTGTTGTGCACTGGAGGTTCTCCACCGAGTTATATTTTTCCATCTATATACAAGGGTCTCTTTCTGGTATGCCTCAAAGTCTTGAGGTTGCTCTTCATACACTCTTTGTTCAATCAGTCTTTGCATTTATCTGATGTAGAACTCCAACTCATGGATGTTGCAGATGATGTAATGACTCATGTAGAGATATGTTTGGTTTACTGGAACAAGTAATAATCATAGTCTTCTCCCTCCATCTGGGAGAACCTCTAGTTCTAGATCTCGCAATGATTTCATTCATAAGTCTTCCATACACTGTTTTTCATCACGACTTTCAGTTCCTCTGCTTGATTGCTTTTATTGAGTTCATATCAGGCTGGCAATCTTGTGATTCTTGATACGATGACTGGTTATTCTGGCTTCTCTTTCTTTCTTTGAATATTCATGTTCTTTCTTGTGTTTTTATTTAGCTCTTGGGTCCATGGAGTTTCTTATAGATTCCATGCCCTAAAGATTCCATTTCTTTCTTTCATCATAGGATCACGGATGTGGATGGACAACCAGGGATACTTTAAGGATTCCCCTTGAAGAAGTCTTCTTCTAAGGTCGAATTGAACATGTACTACCTTTCATGGCTACTACCATGGATATATACTTCATCATCTTCAATGGATCATAGGATTAGCTCCCTCCTAATCCTTGCTTCATGTATGAATGCATGATCTTCTTTATGGTGATATGTAATCGGCTCCCTCCATCTAGGAGAGTCCACATTTCCGTCTACATCCTTATTGTCTTCTGCAAAGCGTCATAAGTCTTTCTCCAATTTTCTCTTGATTGCTGACTTCTTCCTTCTAGATTTCTTCAAGATTGATTATGATTTCGGATTATCTTGTAATAGCTTCCACAAGATTTGTTTGATATATTTCATCCTTTCTTGTATAATTATAGCAATCCTTATCTTGTTTTTCTTCCATAGATATAGCTCTTCTTGGAACATATTATATTCTAAGAGATAGATATACAAGATGTGTACAGAGACTATGCAAACAAAATATGTACAAGAAGTAAGAAGAGTATTGTTACCTTAAGAAGAAGAAGTCTCTTTCATCTTGCTTAGTCTTCTTTGTAGGTTCCTTTTCTTCAGCAACTGATGCTTCGTGTTTCTCCTTCCTTTTCTTTAGATCAGGAAAATTATTCTTGTAGTGACCATACTTTCGACAGTTGAAGCATTGTACTTCTGAAATATCTTTCTCTTGATTTGGCTTCCTCCTTGAGCCAAACTTCCTTTTGTTCCTGAAATTCTTGAATCTTTCTGTGAAGGCTTGATCATCGTACTTATTTTGGGGTTTCTATTTTTCACTGATCCTAGATTATTCTTGAGCACAACAAGTCCAAAGTTCTTCAAATGTAGGATACTCCTTCCTTGTGTTCATGCTTACAGCAAATGAATCCCATGTCTTGGGAAGACCATTGAGTACTATGTTTACCAATTCCTTCTCTGAAATGATCTCTTCAATAGCTTGTAGTTGATCTCTTAACTGAGAGATTCGCACAAAGTATGATGTTATGATGTCATCAACATTCATCTTCATATCACGGAGCTCATTCTTCAGACTCATTACTTGTCCAATGTTTATGACTGAGAAGAGGTTTGTTAGGGCATCGTACATCTTCTTCGATGAGTCAAGATGGGAGA
>SNQJ01S0002080.1:254431-300987 GCA_010110895.2 Picea sitchensis
GTTTGTTAGGGCATCGTGCATCTTCTTCGATGAGTCAAGATGGGAGATGTAGGGTATCAAGTGGTCTTTTATAGATTCCACTATGATACTCATAGCATTGATGTCACCGTCTTTGAACTTCTCCATGACTGCAACGTTCTATGGTTCCTTTTCTTTCCCTTCTTTAAACTCTGGTTTCACAATATTTCCTTTCACGATATCCAACACTTTATTATTGGAAAGGATGAGGTCAACCTTGTCTTCCATGCTCTGAAGTTTGAGGCTCCATCTAACTTGTTTCCTGACTTCATAGAGTAAGTCATGGCTACTTTGACTTGGTCAACCCTATATTTGACCACAAACTCAAACTTGATGTCTTGGCTTGTTGAGAGTACCAGGAGATGCGCTAGGCTAGGGCACACTGATCTATCCATAGATTAGGTCAATCCCTTCACTTAAGGTGCCTCAATGAGAGGATTAGGGTTTCTGCAACTGCACCTGCTAGTAACCCTAGCGATAGTGCTATGGTAACTGCTCCTACTAGAAACCCTAGCAACAGTTCTTCAACGAGCTTAATATCCTTACGGCTATGTTTCCTTCTAGTGTTTAGACTGAATGAAGGAGGCGTGGGCCCATAACCTATTAGAATATGAAATATGTGTGCTCGTTTTACCATTGACAATACCCTTGTCACCCAACCATAGGTCGAAGCCACCCTCTTAGCACCTTAACCTTGACAGAGAATCACTTTGGAAGAAAACCCTAGGATAGATATCCAAACAAGGAGTAGCGCACCTTTCCCCAAGGATAATGCACCAACAAGAGTTGATCAGATAGTCCAAACCCTAGCCAAGAGATATTCCAAGCCAAAACGTAACTGCTAGCTGCAACAGCTTCACCGGTAGCTCTACTCCAAACCTGTGCACAAACTGGGCACTGCAGTGCACACAAGTGATGCTCTGCAATTCTGAGACTGCCTGCCATAATGAAGACTGGCCTCATGTATTTATAGTAAATCTGGCTAACTGCCTAGGCCAACTTCTCATTCTGGGTATCTTTCTGTTCAATATATATTATTTCTTCTGGCCAAATTCTTCTCTTGGAGGCTAATAACCTAATATAAATTATCCTCTTGAGCCAACATGTCTTCTAGGGTTATTAGCTAACTCATTAGGGTTTCTTCTTGCTTCCCTGAGTATTCTATTCTCGTCAGGTTTACACGTGGACATAAATACCTCCCTCAACTACCATAATATCAACACCATTTACATCATGTAATACAAATATATATATAGGAAGAAACCTCCTGAAACAAGAACTTCTTAAATAAAAAGGGAAACTCTGATGAAAACATGAGCAACATCACAACAAATCCTTCATTGGAATGCAAATACAATATATCAATTGAAACCTTCAACATATGCAAATCAGAGGAAGACAAAAATAAGATGATAAAATATGAGTCTCATTACAATCCTTCCAACCTTCTAAATGAGCTACAATGTTTCTTTTATAGTCTAGAATGTCAATGACATCTTTACAATTCAAATAACTGCCTTATCCTAGAATCCATGTGCCCTCAAAGAAGCATGGAAACAGGTGGATAACAAAAAATAACTAAAATGCTAAAAACTAGGCTAATGTTGGCAACGCCCTTAACATTTCTTTATTGTTGATGAACTGTTCCTTTGAGCACATTCTTCCTTTGGCAGGTGGCTTCCCAGCTTCCAACTGACCCTCAGACAAGTTTCATGCATTCATTTGACCATTTGGCAGCTGTTGATTGCTTCAAAATCTCTAGAACAGGAGTTCGCAGTGCCAGCCTGTATCAGCGAGTTCATAGCGCCAGGCCCTGCGAACTTTCCTATAACTACTCATTTCGTTTGAAAACGCCTCAAAACATTCCAAAAACCATTCTCAGTGCCACCAACTACTATAATAACATATGATCATGATATATGACTAAGAATATAACACACCCTTAGATGAACATGATTTATCAAACATGACCATCCTCAAAATTGCAAAATACAAAAACAAGAAACTGTCAAAATTGATATGAGTTAAGGTGTTCATCTTCTTCATTTTCTTACTCTAAAGCTCCTCATGGTGGCAGATTTAGCTAACATATCCATATTCTTCTTGGCCAACTCCTCTTTGAAAGGTTGCAGCTCCATCTTTAGCCTTCTGATCTAAGCCTTGTAGGCTTTGTTTTGTCTATATAAGTTTCTGAGCTGCCTATGAAGGGGTCGAAACCTTTTAGCTATAAATTTGGCCCTGTTAATAGTTTCACAATACATGCTCATGAGTCCATTAAGATTCTTCTTTGCAACCAACTCACCCTTCTTCATTTCATCAATTTCATCCCTTGCCTCTTTGAGTTGTATGTTGAGCCTCTTAAAGGTATGATTACTCTCCTTTTGGGGAGTGGTGGTATCAATGATTTCAACAGGCTTCTCAACAGCTATGGATTTAGCTTTCCTTTGGGTTGAAGCTCTTACTACATCGTCTTTCACAGGGATCTCTTGTTTGGATGCTCTAGTAAGAGGCCTCCTAGCTTTGACCTTGTCAGCTGCACTGGGTGAAGGAAACACCAACTTCTTTCCTTTCAAACTTGTAGCTTTAGTTGAAGGAGGCTCTACTGGACTGGGATCTGACATAGGTGAAGCTTCTCTCTGTGAAGACTGTGAAGGTCCTCCTCCTTCATGATCCTTAGTTTCTTTATCACCTCTAGTAGTCTTAGTATTCTTCCTTTTCTTATTCACTTCTGAATTTACAGTCTTGTCAATATGAAGAGGGCTTTTCATTTTAGACTATGGAGTGGGAGAAACGTTTAGCTGGAAGTGTGAAGAGGTAATAAATGTTTCCCAATCCATGTTTTTCTTTCTCAATTCCTCCATCGCTGGCATATTTATAAGGAATGAATGGAAGACACTTGTATCATCTATTTTTGATTTGGCTTGGACCATGTCAGACATTTTACCAATACTTCTAAATAGGTAGAAAGGGAGATTCATGGCATCTTTACCTGTGAAGCATAGTAGTAGCCTTATATGGTATTGATATATCATGTTGAATATTCCTATATAGGTGAAGTATATTTGAATCACTTTCAACATCTTATCAAATCCCTCCAACATATGATTTCTTGGCACACCCTTTGACAAATTGTCTCCTTGGTATTCTGGTTTGAGGAATTCCTTTGAAAAGGAAGCATTCAGGGTCATGGCCTTGAACCATCTCTCACTAGTTTTAGGTATCTCAGTTGATACTGAGATGGATAATTCAGATACTTCAAACTCCAATGTCCCAACCTTAGTTTGGGTCCCATCAAAATTGAGGGAAAACTCCCTAGCCCCCTCTAGGTTCCCCGTCTGCATTTTATGACAAAAATTAATACAACCTACTCTTTGCAAAACTTCCCTGATCAAGGGTTTAGAATGAAAAATTTTCATGTTGTAGGGATCTGTTCTCACAATTTCCCCTCCTTTGTTAGCCAATCCATTAATGTTGATTGCATAAAAACCTTGCCACAGGATTTAATAATGGTTAGAGATGGAACATGGAAAACATAGGGTTAGGGTTTTAATGGATAATCTTTCCCAATAGGCTAGTTCTAGGTTTCTCAACTCATTTGACCTCCAGGAATAGGACAAGGTATCTTTCAATCAAGAAGATGAATGGAAAGACTGTTAAAAAATATCATGAAGGATATCAGAATAGAACTTTACAGAATAGGTCTTATCAACCTCAAACTTGTTCACAGCCTTACTACTCTTTTTCAAAACTCAGGTTGACTTCCACAAGTGACTAATTTCACAGTGCAGACTAAATAGGAGTGTAATTGAATTGGTTGAGCTTACAGGAGACAAATTTGTACAAGGTGCTAGAACAGAGGGTTCGCAGCGCCAAGATTGTTGTACAAAGTTCGCAGTGCTAGAACAGGGTTTTGCAGCACTTGGGAAAAGTAAGAAAAGTAGGAGAAATGGATGGTGGGAAAAGGTGGCCTAATCCCAGGGATGCATCAGGCTTAATGAGCAATTTCAGAGTATATCAAAAGGGGTTGGGAACTTGACAACAAACATATAAGACAGTTTGCAGCACCCATCACCAGTTTGCAATGCCCATAAGGAAAAACAACTCACAAACCCTTTCATGTCCTTCAAATAGGGCGAAAATACTCATGGAGTACCTAGTGACCTTGAATTGGAAGCTGGTATATTTGAGGTTGAAAAATTGTTTCTGCAAGTAGCCTAACCTCCAACTCGCCTTCTCTAGCCAGTTCGCAATGCTGAGTTTGTAGCGCTTGTCTGTAACACAAGTTCGCAGCGTCAAGATGAAAAATGCTTTGTACACTTGGAGAAAACAGTTAAAAACAATCATGACAATAATCCCTGGATATTGGTTTAAAAATCAGCTTTGAAAACAAGGAGATCTTCAATTGACATGACCCATAAATGCAATGATGGCTATGAATGCAAGATGTACCTTTGAAAGCGTTGTGAACTCTCCCAGTGAGTTGGCAGTGTAAAGATCATATTTGATTTGACATCTTAACGAGTAAGGGTGAAAAAAGGATGGGTCAGCCTACAACATGGAGAAAGTGACATGTCAAGATGATGATGGAGAATTTTAAAAGATGTGACTCATGAAGGTGATTATCCAACAGTTATGAAAGCAAGACATGACTCAATGACTCTTTAGACCGAAGCCAAAGTAACCATAACTTATTCATACCAAAAAATGAAAAATGACTATGGAGAAGGGACATAAAACCTATAACTTAATGAACACCTATGACTCAAAATAAAAAAAAACTAAAATACTTTTTTACCCTTGCAATTCTATGTGATAACATTTTCCGATCTAGGAACTATGGCTCAAGCATCCTATGACAAACATTGTACCTTTGTCATTATTTTTGTACCCCAAATGTTTAGTTACTCTAAGTCTAGTGGAACAAACTAGACTCCTTCTAAAGGTCACTGGTCTCTCTTTTTTCCCTCGATCTTTTCCTTCTTGGATCTTGACCTTCTAACATGGAGTACACAATTTCTTACTTTCATTTTCTAAGGGGTGAGTGATATGATATGGGGAGATTGTACCCCAAATTGTTAGTTACTTTGACTCTAATGGAACAAACCAGACTACTTCTAAAGGTCACTGGTCTCTTTTTTTTCCCTCGATCTTTTCCTTCTTGGATCTTGATCTTCTAACATGGAGGACAAAATTTCTTACTTTCATTTTCTTAGGGATGATTGAGATGAGATGGGAATACAAGGTTAGATATTGTGGAAATCATGTTGTTTACACTAATTATGAGAAATAACAAGTGTGTTCCCTTCTCGTTTTGGAAGTGGGAAGTTTGTTTACAAACGTTGGAAATGTCTTTACTTTTTTTTTGGTTCATTTTGGTTATAATATTATTTTGGAAGTTTGTTAATGAAAAATGAAAATGTCTTCACTTTGATTATAATATAATTGTTTGATTAAAAATATTATGATTTTAAACTAGACAAATCAATGAACATTCATTGAAATAATAATATTGTTATTGGCATTCTTCTTATTGGGTGCCTTATCAAATTTGATTTGTTTTCAAAAAGAAATACCAAAGAAGTCTGTTTGGAATAACACAGTAGAGAAAACCATTCACCTTAACCTGAGAGAATTCAAATTCAATTTCACTCATTTGGTTCCAAACTTTATATTGACCTCCTCAAAGGTCAATTTAAAGAGTCATCTCACAAGCAACTTGAAAGAATTTCCTTCTATTTATATGTTATCCCACAAGAAACTCGTATTTTTTTGGTATTTTCCACTAACTACTTATTACACTTCATGTTCATATAGAGTTTATAAATAATCCAAAAAGAAATATAATTATGGGTCTTTTCCTTGGATGCCCAAAATATTCCTTTAAGAAATAAGGCTCGAGTTACCTTCCTAACAATGTCCAAGGTCCTGTGATCTATCCATAGTGCTAAAAGCATTCTAATGGTGCCCATATCCATACGTGGAAGCCAAATATCATATAGAGAGGTAATGTGTGGTGTTTTGAGCCCCCTAGAATATTCCTTTAGGGCCTAAGGCTTCGATTTCCTCTCTCAACCTTATACAATGTTGCACGACCCATAATTAGTACTCAAAAACTCTTATTGGTACCCATATCCCCACCCGAACGCCAAAGATACCCTCAAGACGCCATGTGTGGTGGTTCAAGGCATTTTTCTTGGCCCTAGATGACTATAATATTTTTTTAGGGCATAAGGCTCAGGTTTCCTTTGTCAACTATGCCTAGGGCTCCAAGACCAATACTTAGTTCCTAAAAATTCTTAATGGAATCATTATCCCCACTTGAAAATAAATATGCCCTTAAGAGGTCATGCATGGTGGTTTGAGGCTTCTTTCTTGGCCTCAAATTACTAGAAGCCTCCTTTAGGGCCCAAGGCATAAGTTTCATCCTCCTTCATGTCTAGGTACCTAAGACCCACCACCAATGCTCAAAACATTCAAGTGGAACAAATATCACCTCTTGTAAGCCAAAGATCCCAAAGCAATGTTTTTCTTATGATTCAAGGGCTAATTCATGGCCCTTAATCCCTAGAAATTACCATAGCTTCTAGGGCTCAAGTTTCCTCCCCCATCTATGGTTAAGGTCTCAAGATCCATACCCAGTACTCAAAATATTCTAATGGCACCTATATCCCCACTCATAGGTGAAGGATCCCCTTGGAGGGTCATGTGTGGTGCTTAGAGGCATTATTCCTGCTTAGATTCCTAAAATATTCCTTTAGGAACTAACACATGGGCTTCCTCCCTTGACCATGTCTAGGGCCTTGAGACCCAAACATAGTACTAAAAAACTCCAAATGACACCCACATCTCCACTCAAAGGTGAAGGATCACCTTAGGGGGTCATATGTGTTTATTTAAGGTGTAGTTATTGACCTTGGATGCCTAGAATATTACTTTATGGCCCAAGACCTAGGTTTCCTCCCTTAAATATGTTTAGGGCTTCAAGACCCATACCTAATTCTCAAACATCCTAATGGAACCCATATTCCCACTTGGAGGCAAAGGATACCCTCGAGAGGTTATGTGTGGTGGTTCGAGGCATTGTTCATGGACCTTGAGCCCTAGAAGATACCTTTCAAGAAGTAAGGCTTGGGTTTTCTCCCCCAACTATGTTTTTGGCCTTGAAAACAAAACCTAGTTTTCAAAACCCCTTAATGGCAGTCATATTCCCACAAAAAGGATCCCATCGAGAGATCATGTATGGTGGTTGAAGGAATCATTTGTGGCCCTATATTCTTAGAATATTTCTTTAGTTCTTAATTATTAGGTTTCCTCTCTTAACCATGTCTAGGCCCCCAAGACTCATATATGGTATTCAACACCCCATAATGGCATTCATATCCCCACTTGAAGGCCAAATGTCCCTTGAAGAGATCATGTGCATTGGTTTGAAGATTCAATAATGGCCCTTAAGCCATATAAGCTTCCTTTATGACCTAAGGATTGGTTTTCCTCCCCCCACCATGGTTAAGGCCTTCCAACCTATCCTTGGTTCTCCAAACCTATTAATGGAACTGATATCTGAACATGAAGGACAAGGATACCCTCTAGAGGTCATGCATGGTAGTTCAATGAATCATTCTTGGCCATGGATGCCTAGAATATTCCTTTAGGGATTAGGGTCTGAGTTTCCTCCCTCAACGATGTCTAGGTATCTAATACCCATATTTGGTGCCCAAAACACCATAAAAGCATTAATATCCCTTATTGGAGTCCAAATATCACCTCAGAGGCAATGCGTGATGGTTTGAGGTGTTGTTGATGGATTTTGATCCCTATAAGCTTCCTTCATGTCATAAGGCCCGAATTACCTCCCATCACCATGGTCAAGGCCCTGAGACCAATCAATGATGCTCGAAACCTCCTAATGGCACCCATATCCCTACTTGGATACCAAAGATACCCTTAAGAGATCATGTGTGGTGGTTCAAGACATTGTTCATGGCCCTTTAACCCTTTAAGGTTACTATAGGGTCTAAGGTCCAATTTTCCTCCATTAATAATATGCAAGCCCTTAATACCTATGTTTTTCACCCAAAACCCCTAATGGATATCACACCTCATCTCATAGGACAAACATCCCTTAGACAATACATTTGTTGTTCCTTGAGGCCTCATTCATGACACTTGAGTCCTAAAATATAAATTTGGTGCCTAAGACTTGGGTTTCCTCCCTCGACCATGTCTAGGGCCCCCAGACCCATCCTTGGTGGTGAAAACCTCCTAATGATGCCCATATCACCACTTGGAGTCCAAAAATCCCTTCAAGATCCATCTTGTGTAGTAGTTTGAGGCATCATTTATGGCCCTTAAGTCGTATAAGCTTTTTTAGGGTTGAAGGTCCATGTTTCCTCCCTTGATTATGGTCAAGACTACAAAATCCATTGTTGGTGCTCAAAACCTCCTAATGGTTCCCATATCCCCACTTGGAGGCCAAATATCCCCTTGAGAGGTCATGTGGGGTGGTCTAAGACAAACTTAATGGCCATGGAACCCTAAATTCATTCTCAGAGCCTACAACCCATGCTTCCTCACATGAACCTATCGAGGGGCATGAGACCCATACTTGATGCTCCAAACATCTTAACAACACACATATTTCCTCTCAAAGGGATATCACTGCTACATTATTCTGGAACTGCTACAATTTACAAATATCACTATAGTAGTCTTACATAAAGAAACACTAGCCTAAGAGAGGGATGTCATCTTGATTCCATCCATTGGGGGCAACTCAAGGATGTTTCTCATGACTTAAGACATGGTTCATGGGAAAAAACATGGAAAAACTATGATATTTTAATGTAACAAAAACACGTGCATGTTTTGAGCTACTGAAATGTGCACACATTTCATTTACATGCTCTTAGTTTACATGGAAGAAAATGCAAGAGCATTTTGGAGGAATAGAAATGTAGAACAAAGGGACTCGTTGTATGGAAGTTAAATTGTATTTTTTTAATTCAAACAAAACATCTATGCATTTTTGGGAAATAAAAACAAGTACATGTTTTCCATGGCATCAATTGAGTTTCCAAGCTCGAGGCCTCCCAATGCAAAAAGAATATTAAAACACAAGCACATTTTGGGCTTTCACAGTGTGAACAGTTTTTTTGAAACTCCAATTGCCACTTTTGAGACCATCTACTTCATGTACTAGCCTAATCCATATCCTATTTTATGCTAAAGATTCCTTTTGTGGTGCCTATATAGTGGTTTAGGGTCTTATGCATGGTCCAAAAAAACCTAAGAGAATTAATTTGGTTTAGGTATGTGGATTTTGGCCCTAAACCATGTATTAGGCCATAAGACCCATCCCTAAGTACTCTTAATGGATGAAATCAAGACCATGATATACCTCTCTTAGGCCAAATATTCTTTATACAATGCCTTTCTAGTGGTTTGGGGCCACTACATGTTCCATGAATCTTGAAAGAAACAGTTGGGGCCTAAGTTTGTGAACCTAAATCATATCATAGGCCATAAGACCCATCCATGATGTGCCAAATCTAAAATTTACAACTACATCACACTCATAGGCCAAAGATTCCCTACGTGAGGCATCTATGGTGGTCTTCTGCCCAAACATGACCAAAAACCCTACGCAAAACTCTTGGGGGATAACTCCCTAGTTTTGGGCTATGTAACTTAGTAATAACAAAACCAATTATTATTATTATTATTATTATATATTAATTATTTTCCAAGGTAAGCCTCAAGGGGAAACCCTTGGAAACTTCCCCACATTTTGCAGATGGCACCCAATGTAAACCCATTGGCGTTGATTACGACACCTAACCTAATAATGTCATCGAGTGAAGCATGCAACAAAGGTAGACAACCTGAGAGATCAACCTTGAGAGCCCCTATATGAAGCTCAAAGCACTCGGCCATTTGAGCTACCCCATTGATCTATTATATAATTTAATATATAGTTAGTTTACTATAATAATATTACAAAATTAATACATATTGTTACTATTATTATTATTATTATATATTATAACATATTGTTAATTACTATTACTATTTGTTACCTCTAAAATATGAACTCCAAAATATTCAAAGTCCAATCTTCAAGTACATACCCTTGGGCAACTTGAGAACGCCACTTTAGGTCGGATCTCCTCTGGCACAAGGGTGAATTCCCTTAGATAAAATCACTAATCCCTTCATTAATTCATATCTGCAAATCAAATTAGTGAAGTATATTGTTTTAGGATTTTACAATAGAAATTTGGTGGAATTGAAGAGGACATGTGCTTTATCCTTATGGGATATGGAGTCGAGGCTTCAAGATGGAAAATATGCCTTAAAATGGAATAGAGAAATCAACAAGGTTATCATTCATAAACCATACCAATTATATCAATGAAATTAATGTCCATACTGAATGAAATACTCATTAAGACACATATTCACCTCCAATAAACATCAACTGGTGTACCATACAATCATCAATGTAGAAGAGAATAACAAGACAATATTCAAACATGAATGAATTGTTGATGATTGCAACTATGTGAGACATTCTCCAGCTTACAAACCCGTGAGATGTGGATCATTGCAGCTATGTGAGTATTTCTCCATCTTACAAACCTAAGAGAAATCCCCTAAGAAGGGTATGTGGTTCCTACCTGAGACAGAGCTAGAACGTAGAGATGACCTCCTCCATTCAGAGAGTTGAAAAGAACTCCATATGATTATCCAGTGGGAAAGGCGATCTGTTGAGTTAGACGTGCCTATGGCTGAGCACAAGGTGAATGTGTGAAATCCCAAAGTGTTGGGTGCATCTTCATGTGAACATAAATGAAGATGATGTATTAGCCTCCTCTGAGCAGCAGAGTTGACGAGAAAATCCAGATGATTCTCCTGTGTGAGGCAGTGGGAAAGAAGATCTGTAGATTGGACGTGCATGTGGACAAGCACAGGTGAACGTGTGAAGATTTGGTTCTTTTGTGTAATGCAGTAAGCCAGAGATATGGACATCCCTATGGATGTGCCCCTAGTGGATGAGCACTAGTGGGTGTATCAGATCCCTTTCTATATTGTTCAAGAGTCATACCTGCCTGCAACCCTAATTGTAATGTAAAGGGTACAAGTCGACCCCATCTTAATTTGATTAGTAATAAATGTAAAAGATAATTAAGTTGGTTAATATTAATTATAATGTGACTTAGAGAGGTCGGCCCTGTTGTGCCAATAAACACTTATGTTGATAGGAAAAGTCTAATATAAGTAAAGGAATATTCCCCATTGTGGAATCATATCCTACACACAAGTTTGGAAATTTCAGCAAGTACATCCTCTTGGGAAAAGTGCGCACCTCTCTTGGGTGCTAGTCTTCTAGGGTTTGAGAACCCTCTTGTGTGCTAAGTATTATTGGTGGTGAAGGTATTTCTATTGAAGAATATAGCAAAGGATTTGGCTGGGTTTTCTTCCCTTGCCGAGAAGGGTTTCCCTGGATACTTCTTGTGTTCTTGTGCATGGTGTTTCTTCTTGTGATCTTGGTTGTTGCAACATTCTTGTTTATGGTTAAGACAAAAGCAAATTGAAATGAACTACATGCTTAACCTAGCTTATTGAAAAATCAACATGATATCAGAGCATAGGTCTTGAAGATCCCATTGCACGAGCACTTTCCAGCCATTCTTTCTCACTTCTGCAGAAACGTACGACCCTCCTAGGGTTCCCAGAAATTTCGTATGACCTACCCTTTTGATATTTTTCAGCACTCAAAACTTGGACTCTAGGGATAAAAGGAACATAGGAGTGTATGGACTCCTTCAACGCACCTCCAGCAAGTCTCAGATTTCATTTCCGAGCATTTTGATTTTTTGGCTCTAAGGGTTTCTAGGGTTTCGCCAAATTCTGCAGAAAAATTCAGAATTGTATTTCTGCAAACTTCTTGAAGAAGCTCTTCATCTTACCAAGGATATCATATCTATCAAGGCTTATTGTTGGCACTCATAAGCCCAACAAAACCTAAAAGTTCTAGCCTAGCCTAGCCGTTAGGTTTTCTAGCCTAGTTGACAAGGGTTTGTGAAGATGAGAAAAAGCATGATGGGAAGCAAGCTTGATAATTCAAGCAAGCTCAATTCCAGGAAGACAAGACCTCAAAGAAATGAAGACATCAACATCTTATCACTCTTAGGTATGGTTCCTATCAATGAAAATACTTGGCTAATTTGACAGTGGTGCCTCCAGGCACATGACCGGTCTTAGAAATCATCTAACACATTTCGCTGAGAAAGAGACACATCTACATGTTGTTCTTGGAGATGATGTCATATATAATGTGAAAGGATTTGGAAATTCTACCTTCCAACTAGATTTAGATATGCAGCTTAAACTAGAGGAAGTATTATATGTACCTAGAATGAAGAGAAACCTTGTCTCTATTTCAGCCTTGGAAGACAAAGGTTACAAAATTACTTTCTCAGAAGGAAGAGTTCTTACATGGCACAAAGACTCTCATATAAGCTCTTCCAAAGTAATTGGTGTCCAAGAAAACAGCTTGTACAAGTTGACCATCAAACCAGTTCAAGCCTTATTACATGACACTATCATCTTGAGTGAGTTATGGCATAGAATACTTGATCACATTGATTATAGAGCTCTTCCAGATCTAGGGAAAATGGTAACAGGTCTACTAGAGATACAGATTCAGCATAAAGGTGTTTGCAAAGGTTGTGCCCTTGGAAAAAATGTTAAAGGATCCTTTCCTAGCAGTGACAACATATCCAAGGAAATCTTGGACTTGATACATTCAAATGTATGTGGGCCAATGAAGGTTGCATCCTTAAATAGGTACTTATACTATGTACTCTTCATAGATGATCACTCCAGGAAAACTTGGATTTACTTTCTAAAGAACAAGGATGGATTCCTTTCCAAGTTTCAAGAATTCAAAGCTCAGGTTGAAAACTTGACCAGAAGAAAAATCAAAATATTCAGATCAGACAATGGAGGAGAATACACCTCAAAAGAATTCAACAATTTTTGTATTGAAGCAAGAATCAAGAGGGAGTTCACAGTTCCTTACAACCCTCAACAAAATGGGGTTGTTGAAAGGAAAAATAGAACTATCATTGAGGCAACCAAAGCAATGATACATGATCAGAGTCTACCTATGACTCTATGGGAAGAAGCATGTATGACAACAGTATATGTTCAAAATCGTAGTCCTCATCAAATCCTGAAGAACATTACTCCAGAAGAAGCATTCACCAAAGTGAAGCATGAGATCAGACACTTTAGAATATTTGGATGTCCAGTGTACCTTCATGTACCCAAAGAAAAGAGAACCAAACTAGAACCTTCTGAAATAAAGGGTACATTTGTAGGATACAGTGAATCCTCAAAAGCATATAAAATCTACATCCCAGGTCAAAGACAAATTGAAGTAAGTAGAGATGTTACTTTTGAAGAAGAAGTAGCCTTCCATTAATCTAGTGAAGCTCAGATGGAAATTGATAGTGAAACAATACCTTCTACCCCTTTAGCAGTTCAAAGGGAGACATATATTATTTCAGATGAGCCAATAGCTACAATTGATCCAGTTGCTCCAGCAGATTCAGTTGCCCCAAGAAACATACCCAGAGATATCACAGTTGGACGTAAAAGACCTGCTTGGGCTTGACAAACTTTAGAAGAAGAAGAAGGGCATAAAGCCCCACAAGGAGCAACCAGAGAAAGCAAGAGACAAAAAATATTCTCAAGCTACCTTTCAGCCATGACCCACATTATTGACTCAGAGCCAACTTGTCATGGAGAAGCTTCAGGTGAACAAGTATGGCAAGATGCCATGACTGAAGAATACCAATCTATATTAAAAAATGATGTATGGGATGTTGTTCCAAGACCAGAGGGAAAGTCCATAGTGACTTCCAAATGGATTTACAAAATCAAACATGCTGTTGATGGAAGTATTAAAAAATACAAAGCAAGGTTTGTGGCCAGAGGGTTTTCACAAATAGAGGGAGTCGACTATGACGAGACTTTTTCACATGTAGCCAGATATACCTCCATCCGATCTATCATTGCACTACCTATGTCCATGGGTTGGAAGCTACATCAAATGGATGTAAAGACAACTTTTCTCAATGGTGAAATTGAGGAAGAAGTTTATATTGAGCAGTCAGAAGGTTTCGTTGTACACAACGAAAAATCTCATGTATGCAGGTTGAAGAAAGCCCTATATGGTCCAAAACAAACACCATGTGCTTGGTACGAGAAAATGGATGGATTTTTTATGAGTTTGGGCTTCAAAAAAAGTGCAGTTGATCCCAACTTGTATTATCACATTGATGGCAATGAGTGTCTGATTTTGGTCTTATATGTGGATGATATTTTCCTCACCGGTTCAAACAAACCCATTGTTGAATGCAAGCAAGCATTGACTGCCAAATTTGAAATGAAGGATTTGGGCTTAATGCATTATTTCTTGGGACTAGAAGTATGGCATAGAACATATGCTATTTTCCTAAGTCAAGGAAAATATACTATGGAGATATTGAAAAAAATCAGTATGACAGAATGCAAATCCATGCCTACTCCAATGGTAATGGATTTAAAAAAAATGAGTGACACTGATTCAAGATATGTAGATCCACATTTATACCGACAGTTGATTGGATCTCTGATGTATCTGGTTAACACCAAACCGGACATTTTCTATGTAGTGAATGTGCTTAGCCATTTTATGATCCAACCAAAACATACACACTAGATAGTTGCAAAACACGTATTGAGATACTTACAAGGCATAATTGGTTATGGCCTGAGATATGCATCCAATGTGGACTTGAGTCTGCAAGGATATGTCGATGCAGATTGGGCATGAAGTGCAGTAGATAGAAAGAGCACCTCAGGTTGCTGCTTCACCTTAGGATCGACCATGGTTTCCTGGTGTAGCAGAAAACAAAGCTCCATGCCTTTAAGCACAACAGAGGCAGAGTACATTGCACTAGGTGTGGAAGTTCATGAAGCAGTATGGCTTCACAAAATTTTGACTGACTTGTTCGATCATGAGATGGATTCGACTACTATACATTGTGATAACGAGAGCTGTGTAAATATCTCCGAGAACCCAGTGTTTCATGACAAATCGAAACACATTGAAATAAAGTATCATTATATCAGAGACATGGTGCAGAGAAAGACAATACACGTGCAATATATTTCTACTCATGAACAAATTGCAGATATCTTCACTAAACCACTTGCCAAGACAAAGTTCGAGTATTTCCGTGAGAGACTTGGCCTGGTGGAAATGCCTCCCTAGGTGAGAGGGAGTTTTGATGATTACATCTATGTGAGACATTCTCCAACTTACAAACTTGTGAGATGTGGATCATTGCATCTATGTGAGTCTTTCTCCAGCTTACAAACCTGAGAGAAAGCCCCTAAGAGGGTACATGGTTCCTACTTGAGACAGAGATGGAATGTAAATATGACCTCCTCCATTCAGAGAGTTGATAAGAACTCCAGATGATTATCCAGTGGGAAAGGTGATCTATTGAGTTAGACGTGCCTATGGTTGAGCATAAGGTGAACGTGTGAAATCCCAAAGTGTTGGGTGCATTGTCATGTGAACAGAAATGAAGATGATGTATTAGCCTCCTCTAAGCATCAGGGTTGACAAGAAACTCCATATGATTCTCATGTGTGAGGCAGTGGGAAAGAAGATCTGTAGAGTGGATGTGCCTGCGGACAAGCACATGTGAACGTGCACGAAGATCTGGTTCTTCTGTGTAATCTAGTGATTCGGAGATATGGACATCCCTATGTATGTGCCCCTAGTGGATGTGCACTAGTGGGTGTATTAGATCCCTTGCTATATTGTTCAAGAGTCAAACTTGTCTGTAAACCTAATTGTAATGTAAAGGGTATAGGTCGGCCCCATCTTAATGTGATTAGTAATAAATGTAAAAGATAATTAATTTGGTTAATATTAATTATAATGTGACTTAGAGAGGTCGGCCCTATTGTGCCAATATACACTTTTGTTGATAGGACAAGTCTAATATAATTAAAGGAATATTCCCCATTGTGAAATCATATCCTACACACAAGTTTGGAAATTTCAGCAAGTACATCCTCTTGGGAAAAGTGCACACCTCTCTTGGGCACTAGTCTTCTAGGGTTTGAGCACCCTCTTGTGTGCTAAGTCTTATTGGTGGTGAAGTCCTTTCTCTTGAAGAATATAGCAAAGGATTTGGATGGGTTTTCTTCCCTTGTTGAGAAGAATTTCCTAGGATACTTCTTGTGTTCTTGTGCATGGTGTTTCTTCTTGTGATATTAGTTGCTGCAACATTCTTGTTTATGGTTAAGACAAAAGAAAATTGAAATGAACTACATGCTTAACCTAGATTATTGAAAAATCAACATGAACAACCAACAATTTCTTCATTAATAGATTTGATTACATCAAAGCATGAAAATATCAAAAGATCATTGCAAAAACCTTCTTCCTTAGCCAAAAACAACCCCCCAAAATGGGTGAAATGCCTCTAGATAAGAAGGGTATGCTAATACATCACAATGACAACCTTACACATCAATCCAACCTACAAAAAAGAAGAAGAAGATGGAAGCATAAATATAACATGAACCTTTTCCCTTTCCTGCAAATAACCTTGTACTTGGCCTCTAGGGGTTTTGTCCTCCACTTGAACTTCTATGTTTCAAATGAGAGTTATCCTTTTATAGCTTTTAATCTCTAACCACCTCTCGATAAAATATATTTAGAAAGTACTAGAAACCTTAATAAAATAGTATAAAGAAAATCCTAGAATCTTCTAAGAAGAGTCCTACCTCGAAATATGTAAAGATTTTCTTGGAAAATGCGAAAAGACATCTCAATGTTGAAATATGACTCAAAATATGTAGAATTCCCCTTGGATAGTGTGAAAGGACATCCTTAATGGTAAGACATGCATCAAAAAATGAATATCACCTCCAAACATGTAGAAAGGTACCTCAAAGGTGAGATATCCATCAAAATATGTAATAACTCCACCACATAAGAAAACACTCTCCAAATATGTAGCCATTGCCTCCAAACATGTAGAGATCATCCAAAAATGAAAATATATCATGGACCAATGGATCTCCACCAAAGCACCACTAGTGCTTTAAGTCCTTTCTCTAGTGTTAAATGATGAACCAAGTAATGTTCAAGCAATATAAAAAAAGGAAATTGTCTGAAGACAATGCTCACAACTTGTAAGTGCACTCAATTCTCCAAGGGTACACATCTCTTGGCACTGCATTGTTGAGAAAATAATGCCTCCGAAAATGCAAAATAATTCATGCATTTTTAGGCAGTAACACTAAGTAATGTTGTTATTAATATATTAATAGTAACATTATGTAGTAATAATAATTAACTATATAGTGTTACTATATATTAATAATAGTAAGAATATGTAGTAATTTAATAATATTATCGTAGTAAAGTAACTATAAATTAATGGTGTATTAATAATAGCAATATTAATAGTAATAGTAATGAAATTGTATATTAGGGAAAATTTAAATGGCTAAATTTAGCCCATGGGATAATTTCCCATTTTTTTTTTCCAAAAATTATTTGCCAATTTTCATTTTGTTTGCACAAATTTTATAGCATAAAAATATTTCACTCTAAAATTGCCAAAATTTTCTAAAAATTATATGAAATCCTTTAAAATTTTAATATTTTTAGAAAAATATCACCAAACATTTTATGGTTGACATTTTAAAAATTAGTAAGGTTTTCCAAGGTTTTTACACTTTAAGATAAGTATGGATCCTTAAAATTTTCCCTATTTGTTGATGGTGATGTTTACCACCCCTCAGACCAAGAAGGTATATCACACAAATAAAAGGAATTAGACTAAATATTTTTCCAAATCTCATTTATATATTTGAACATGGTGGAAATGAGACCACCAAGGTCATTAATATTTTTATTAGAGGATTGATTTTGAAAAGTAATTAAATTATAAAAATAAATAAATCTATGTCTTATATTATTAAGGGTAGGGAAAATTAAAAGGAAAATTGGCATGTTCATCCTCAACCTTCTTTATGTCCTATGCTCCAATATACATCTATCAATCTCTCTCTGCTCCATTGGTTCCCCATGTAGTGGTGGTACTCCAAATGGTGGTTCCCCATCATGTGATGGGTAGTTCCCCAAGTGTGGTGGTCCATCTCTATCCATTACAGTTGTTGGTGATGCTTCAATGTGGGCTTCATCAATAGAATGAATTAGTTCTTATAGAAATGTTTTTGGTGCTATGTCTAATGCTACTAGGTCTACTACTAGATATCTTGTTGGCCTAATTACCCCGCCAAAACAATTACTTATTACTTATCTACAGATAAACTCGTTCTTGAAAAGCTTAACCTTCACCTCCTTGAAAATCATACTTTGACTATAAATCACAAAAGTCTCGTTCTAGGTTTGGATCACTAAATGTATATGTGTATGAATTTGGTCCTTATGATTCTAACCTTGACTTTCCTGTTGTTTTCCTAGCTACTAGTGTTGGACTTGTAACTACTCATGAAGCATCTTATAATTGCTCATGCTCATACTACTAAAATAGATGGATCTTGTGCTGCTAATTTAGGTGTCATAGCCTATCATTTGCACAATATGTCCTTTCCTAGAATAGCCTTTTTCTCAATTACCACTGGTGTTAAAACAAATGTTATTGGTGGTACTAGATAAGGTGCTACTTTTGGAACTACTTTAGTACTTATTATAGATCTGGAAATATAATGTAGAATGGAGGATATGAAACAACTGGATGATCCAACAGCTTTTCTCTTGGTGTTGTTGGGTCTATTGTTGTTACCTCTACTCTTGGTGCAGTAGGCTATGGATCTATATAATATGCTCCATCTACTTTTGGCTTTACTACTAACGGGTCTCAATCTTGATTAACTACATCTTGGCCTTGAGGTGATGGATATCAAATTTCAACAGGCTCTGCAACCTATGCCCATGCTTCTATCATGTCTGATGTCTTTGCCTTAGTTTCCTTTGGTTCTACCTTTGATTCTTGTGTTCACTCGTATGTTGTTGGGCCAACTACTGGATCATTGGCTAATTCCACTAATGGAAGCTCTATTACATATGGAATTACTCTTGTTGGGCCCTCTATTTTGAAACAAGTTCATAGGGTATAAATCTAGAAGACAAAATCTCCATCTCACTCTACCGACTCACCATTTACTTCCTCTAATATTGTATATTGATCTAGAACATAAGAACCAAGAACTAGAACAAAAGACTCTCTTATTGATGCTATTGAATCTACTTATGGATCAAACTCATAAGCAACATCATAATCTATGAGTAGTATAAACATTGGGTATGGAACACCTAGTTTTGCTAGAGGGTCTTGATATGTCTCTAGATCAATTGTTAGTGCTATTGAGTCAACAACTGGATCTTCTACTTCCCTTATGCTCCTGCATATAGATATGGAATTATTCTAACTACCTCTACCTTCACCTTTGCCCATGCTACTATTGGTGTTATATAAGGTGGTGGATAAGCTACTTCTACTAGCTCTACTTCTATAGGGTATGTAACACTTGGATTTGTACATGCTTTTGCCATTGGTGTTGCTTCTTCAGCTGGGTGAATTATTCTTTCATTGTTGGGATTGGTATTGATGCTACTACTTAAACTGGGGTTTCTAGCTCTTGACGTTTCTAGCTCTTGACCCAGGACTGGAAGGGGTTCTTGTACTATAGCAATTGGGCACATGAACATTTGTGAGCAAGTTGAATGATGAAAGTTCTCATTCTTCTCCAAGGACCTCCCTATAGGTGGTTATCCATGTGATGGTAGTTTCCCATGCAAGGGTTGTTACCCATCATATTCTCTTCTTCAGGCTCTTCTTCTATAACATCAAAGTCTTCATCTCACTTATGAATGTCAAGGTCTGGTTCACCCGACTCTGATACCAATTTGTGTAACGTGTCTTTGTTCTTAATATCAAAAGTAGAGTCTACTTGTCTAACATTTCATTGATGATAATGGTATGTAAATCAAAATTCAACACATTAAAACTATTTACAACATGAAAATTATGTAAATTTCATTAAGAAAAAAAACCTATTTTTTATATTAAAAATAAAAGTCCGTCCTTTTAATATTAAAAATGAAGGTCCCTATTTTTAATATTAAAAGTGGGGTACGTTACAAATGTGATAGATCAACAAAATCCACTGAATCAACTAAATCTACTAATATATGGCTCAGATAAATTCAACAATTAGATCAATGGGAAAAAGCGATCCTTAAGAAGGATACCCTGCTAAACCATACTAAATTGTAGTAAGGATGGCCTACTAAATCGTATGTTGGGTACTTGGTTCCCATGTGTTGGTGACTCATTATCATGTGGTAGCTAACTATCATTTGGTGGTGGTTTTCTATTATCATCATTTAGTGGAGGATTCCTATCAAGTGGCAATTCATCCAAGGGCTCCGAGGAACTCTCATTCTCCTGTGTTATTCTGCTAAGAGGGATAACTGGATTTCGGTATGCATGGATGAAATATGATGGAGAATGGAATAAAATAACGAATTGCAGCACAGACACTTATTAATTAATAATTGAACCACTATTAATTATTCGCTCCCTGCGTTAGTGAGATTAATTAATACTGGAACGATTCTTAAGCAGTAATGACCTATAAGTGGAATGCAATATATAAGTCACTGGAATCTGGATTAATTAATTATGTCCAAAGGCATATATCTATTGATAATGGGCATATTTAATAGGGTTTTAGTGCTTAATCATGTTTGTATGGACAAGATTAAATATTGATGGAATATTCTTAGTCTTCCCAATAAATCAATGGTTGTGATTTCAATCACTAACTTCCTCACTATTATAAAGACATCCGTTTACATGTTTATTTTTTTACTTTTACTTGATCATATTTAAAATTTACTATAGTGACTAGCTAATTACCACGTCTGAGTGATTAATAAAGTTTATTACTTTCGATTTCTCCAGCAACTTATCGTTTACTCTCCACTTCCTCCACCGTTTTCCCTCCCCCATTGCTTTCATCTCCACTTACTCGACTGTTTCCTCCCGTATTCCATCAGGACCACGTTCGGTGTTGATTCCAATTCCGATGTTGAATGCAGTAATATTGAGACTGGTTTGATCCAAGTAAAAACAGTGAACAGCGGACACCTATCGACGTCCTGATTAAACACAGTGAACAGCGGACACCTATCGGCGTCCACCAACCGCGAGTTTGCGGCTGTGCTAGTTATTTACCCAACCAACCACATTACCTGTATTGTCTGCCGCTCGCTATGCATTTCTTCGCCTCCTATCTCTTTCATTACGAGAACCAGTGGCTCTGCGACCAGGTTGTTTCCTCTTCATGTTCCCATTCACGTTGTCCCCATTAAGGTTGCATGCCTTACTATAGCAATTATCATCATCCGAGTGGGGTCTACGGTGAGAAGCTATGTTCATATTCAGACGCTGGGTCAGATTCATATGCTCGTGATTCATAGTCTGACCCAAATAATAATAGCTTGAGATTATGATTTTAGAGAACGAGATGAAGATTAGGATGTTCCAGATGTAGACCTAGCCCTTTCAGTTCCAGATCGAATCGCAGAGTCTCCAGTGATAAATCGAGGTAGACTTGAACGATATATAAGTAATTGTGGCAGGTGACCTAATTTCTTAATCATAACCTGTTGAAGCATAACCAGTTACTAGACCATACACGGATATTAAGCTAGTCGTAGCATATATAGATCGATATCGATACTCGGAAGCACGGGAGAATATAGTCCAGATAGCAAGGTAGGTATTAGGTTCGAACTATATAATTCTTCCCTCCATCACTAAATTGAATTAACAATATAGAAAAGAATACTTGTATTTCTTCCCCGCAAAGCCACTAAGAGCCTAGAAAATATCATCAAGCCAATCCAATCTCCCTATCTGAACTTGCTAGTGCGGACGGAGGGCAGGTGTTATTGGTTCGACCCAACATTTTTTTTATTACATAAACCGATGGGAAATCGAAATTCAAAGATACCATTTTTCATGATTTACAAATTCGTCCATTTCAACAAGTTTTTGGTTAGTGAAACGATAAGTTTCACTATGAAGTTTATCAACGTTTGTATTGATTTTAATCATTTTCATTTTATTTCTCATTTTATTTTATGTCTTTATCATCTAGGTGGACATTAGTGGCTGTACACTTATTCTACTGGTTCAAGTTACAGTTTTCATCTCGATGATTTTTCTATAGTTTTCCGACGAGGTATCAAGCGCCTAAAATGGAGATCGTATGCAAAAGTTATATTCTAGAGAAATTGACGTATCAACTACCCCATCGAGGCCCACAAACCTTTTGGCATTTCATCTTTCTGGGTTAAGGTTTTGGATGTTTAGGGTTTTCTCATTTATGCTTTATGTTAAAAAAAGTTTTTTGAGCCTCATTGTAATCAATGTCTTGCAAATGAATGTAATCGACATATCTCTCTTCAGAGATAAACTACCACTATTTTAGTTATCTTGTGTGCTTTGCATTTTACAGTCTTTTGTATTCCAAACTGTTATTAATAGAATTTAAGTTACATTGTATTAATGTGTTCCTTGTAATATCTCTACTTATTTCCTTGTTATATCTCTATTATATTTCTACCTTCATGTCGTTCTCAAAATAATTTGGATCACCTCAACCCAATTGAACACATACATACATCATAAATTAACTGAATTCAAAGTCAAGCTCAACCGAGCTAACCTTTACAGATTTAGTCTATCCAAGCTCGTCCCACTACCACATATTGACTTTATTTGTATATAAAGTTTTTCCTATCTCATGGGGTAAGGAAGTGTTTTACTTTTTAGGGTTATGTCTATCTAGTAGGTATGGCTTCGTTTCATTTATCAATCCAAGAAATAAATATTATCTAATAATAATATAAAAAGCTCAATATGAAGTTGATATGTTGCATTTTTTAAATAAAATATTAATAACAAAACATTGTTTTAATAAATGTGATGTAAAAACCAAAATAAATTTACTAGGGTCTAAATAAAATATAAAAATACAATCACAAACAATTTAATAAATAATTTGAACTTATGTATTTAATAGTTCTCATAAAAATACAATCACAAACAATTTAATAAATAATTTGAACTTATGTATTTAATAGTTCTCATTAAAAGTAATTTATATTTTGAAAAATATAATATGTTATATTCTTTTAGAAAGAACCAATTTGATGTGAAATCATATCTATTACAAATTTTTTTATTAGAGATAATTAAATAGTATATGAGTGAAATATCTCATGTATTTAATAGTTCTATATTTTTTAAAATATAATATGTTATTTTTTTTTAGAAAGAACCAATTTGATGTGAAATCATATCTATTACAATTTTTTTTATTAGAGATAATTAAATAGTATATGAGTGAAATATCTCAAGTGAAAAGAAAGAAAAACTTGAAGAAGAGTTCTTAGAAAATTGGATTTTGCTTGATACTTCATAAATCTAGAGTTGAGATGAATTTATGCTATTAGTATTTTAATTTTCTTTTATTATCGATTTGATTGGTATTCTAAATATTATATTTAAACATGATAAGGATATATGATTTACCATTATGAATTTGAATGTCTTCATTTATATTCTAATAGTTCAATGAAGCCTTAAAATCTCTAGCCCACCCTCTTCTATAATACCCTTGTTTCCCCCAACTTGTAATTAATCATTATTTATGATTATCATGTTATGGCATGTGAACAATGTAAATATATTATTGTTTAGATTTCCAAAAATCGTCTGTGGGGGTGAAGCCTTAAAGTACTGACCATGATATCACTAGAGGAAAGAGTGAGGAAACTGTAGAGAGGGTTCATTATGTCAAAATGACCCAATTCTCCTTGTTGAAATAATGAGCCTCGTCCTGATTCCAAGAAAAAACAATTAATGATAAAATAATGGAGGTTGAACCACCAACCACCCCAATGAATGGAAACATGGAGCGCATAGCTGAGAAGACATAAAATTGTCAGCTCGAAGTACCACAGAGGGTAGCGTTCTTGTAGGAATAGATTGAAATGAGTTACTTTTGGCAGAAGGAAAAATATAGGTCCAGAACCTTCCCATGGAAAGAGGTCAGAGGCACCTGAATGGGTCTAAGGACGATTAAAAAAGGAGTGCACGTGAGGCTCTCGAGTTTTAGGAAGAACTAAAAGATTAAGCTATTATGGTTACATGAGAGAAGCAGAGGAGGAATTCAGTCTCTGAGGAAGATAATCGCTGAAAGGAATGCACTAGCGCGTGCAATATAAAGATCAGAGAACTCATGGAAGAGTTTTGAACTGGAGCATAGAAGACCCGAAGCCTAGACTGGAGCATAAGAGGGTCATGGGCTTGGTGTTGGTTGGAAAGAAACTGATGCTGGAAGGAGAGGGTGTTGAGGGACAATATAGCTATGAAGGGACTCTCTTGCACAGAGGAAATCCAGCTGGGAAGGCATCTGATAAACCCCGTGGAGGCCTTGAACTCAATGAGGAAGAAGGGAAACTTTTATTATTGCCAAACAAATGGAGTTTTGAAGAAAATGAATTTTCTATTGTTGATTTAATAGACCAGAGATCAGTCCTTATCTAGAGAAAGAAGGTCACGAGTTTGATGCTGAGGAAGCATATGATAAACCTCACAGAGGTTGTGATAAAGAGAGAGGATCTCGGATAATTTGCAGAAGACCTAAGAAACACAAAGAAGTTTCCCTAGTGATATCATGGCTTGGCACAGAGGTCGCTAGAGTGCTAAGAGTGAATTCCTCTGAGCCTACGGTTGGGTGGAAAGGCGAACACCCACAGTCACTTTGGTAGCTGTAACTTGAAATACATATAAGTATTTCATATACCATATGTACTTGAACTGAAATGCAATGGTTGAATGTTTGTATTGTGTCTAAATGTGCCTCACGTGAAATTGATGATAATAATGCTTATTGTTCTTCTGTAAACTACTACATTTGAATGGTTGTAAGATGACAAGTTTGGCCTCTGTATTGGTTGGAAAATCCTCAAGGGATTACTCAAAGACCAAATCCGCAGACATAGAGTTGAGATAGACTCTACGGGACTACCTTAGTCCTGTTGATTTCCTTGAGTTACCTTTCCTATTGTGGAATTTGAGCTCTATAGACGAAGGGTGCTTCCTTCAAACCAGTCATCCAAGTGACCATGGGCTCATTCCCATGGCCTTAAGAAAATTTCGGTTAAGATTTAGGAGTGTAGCCTCTAGATCTTGACAAAGTTCCATAGGACCAAGAACTTGGAACCCTCTTCTACACTAAAAAAGGAGCTAAGTCATTCGGGGCTTCGGGAGTCTGGAGCTCCGAAGTGAATGAATATTACAGTGTACTAAATGCGGCAAATATGACCTATCAAATCGATAGCTTGACGGTGGAATGACAGTTGACAGTCATTTACCCGTTATCGTGGGATTTATCCCCTTGTTAAACCTCGATCCACTTCTCGGTCATGAAGTAATGTGAGACATAGATCTGAGGTTATTCAAGATTTCCCTTGACCGTTGGATCTACGTCGTGGTCATTCGGCATTGAACTACTCCAGGAGAGAAAATGTGTTAAATAGCCAGAAACCCCAAACATCGAACTCGAGAGTTAACGTGAGTCATTGATCTGGGAAATCCATTGGGAACCTCTCATAACTGTTTGATCAACTAGTGAAAGGATAACGTAAAGCACTCCGACGAAGTCCTACTCCAGGAGGTTTGACATGTAGGTGAATCAAAATATCGTCGAAGCGTTGAAGGCCAGAGTGACATGGCATGTTGATGCCACCTAGGGTGACATGGACCCATAGTAGGTGTGCCACATGTCACTCTGATTTGTGACTTTCACAGACCTTATGTGCCAAATGGACCTTTGTACGTGTCACGAGTTGATTGGGCCACATGTCACCCTTGTCTTCTTCCAAATGTATTCCTCCTGTATCATGCCTTCTTGATCTAATGGTTGACGGGAGTTCGGAACTTTGGGACTTTGGAGTGTTTTGAGTGATGGAACGCTTGGACTAAAATGGCCAAAGGCCCGAACCTACCTATCCCTATTTTAGTATGTAATGTGCATTCATGTGTAAGTGTGGACGCTCTGGGAGTACGTAGCTTCGAGACTTCGGATGTTTGGGGTGATAGAACAAATAAGTTAAAAGGGTCGAAGGCTTGAACCTATCTTTCCGTACTCCAATGTTATAATAAGCATTAAACATAATTAATTATATTGTGGAGTACTGTAATTACTTGTATTTGCGAAAGGCATAATATAGGTGGTACCCTCTCCGCAGCTTCGACATTAAATAGTTTTGGGGGTATGTTCATAATAGGATGATGAGGAACCTCGTCGAAGTTCAAAGACTTAGGATTTTATCGAACTTAATAATCCTAAGTGATCCTTTGATATATTTAATTAAATTAATAAGCCAATAAGAGCTAGATAAGTGTCGACCTCTGGTTGAGAAAGTCTTTGTATGCTATGATGATGTGGCATGTAAGTGATAGGGAACCATGTGGGTGCCACATGGCGATGAAAGAACCTAGTCGGTAAAGGCCTAAAGAAATTTGAAGGACCATAAATTGCGTTCCAGAACTCGGATCCGGACAAATTTATAGTCGTTGAAAAACCATCGTCAAATCAAAGGCAATGTAATCCTAGTTTCAAGGATTCGAGATGATTGAGAAAAAGATTTTTTTATGCCCCGTCCCTTAAAAGGATACCTAAGGGGTTGAGTGTGTTACAAAGTGATATCAGAGCGAGAAACAACACTTTGCCTGCTTGGGATCACAAAAGAGTCAAGTGATTTTTCTTTCTTAGAAAACTTTAAGGGAGAGAGCACCCTACCCTACTCTATCTAGCAGAGCATGATTCAAACACAGCCATGGATGGGCCAGAGAATAGTCATAAGACTAGTTTACCAAAGCTAAGATGAAGTTGTTGAGAGTATTATTGTTGTATGGAAATTATCTACATAAGTTCCTTGAGGAGAAGGATGCAGAATAAAATTCAGTTGGGATTTTACCCAACGAGATTGAATCATGCTAGACTGTGGCAGAAGAATCCTATCATTTCTTTTGGGAAATGATATCCAATCCTACAAAAGTGGGATTATGTTGAGGGGATTTAATAATAAAACTTTGATGCAAATGGCATAAACCCGTTTTAAGGAATACTTAAGTCTAGAACGAAAATGGACTGAATAAGTGGCAGGAGTTGCCTAAAAGTGGGCTTAATGAAGCCTTTGTTAATTAAAATTGTTGATTAAATGAAGGATTTTACATTGGGAGTACAATCCTCCATGTCTAGAGGCCTTATGGAAGTAGGTGAGATCAACCTACTTGACCTATCATAACTGGAAAACTTCTTACTGGGATAATCCCTCCTTGTAAAATAAAAGAAGTCATGTGGACTAAGAATGAAGCTCATGGAAGAAGTGGAATGACATGAGCAAGTTCAAAAGCTCGTGGTTGTGCTAAAGTAGTGTAAATCCCTATTAACTAAGGGTAGTTCTATGCATGAAAATGCAAAAGGTAAGTAAGTGGAACTCGTCTGCACTGCATACATGGGTACAATGCTTGGTGCATAAAGATATGTTGAAATGCATATCGCAAAGATAGAGCATGCATATAACATGCATATATACTTATTATAGTCCACCATTGGATGTAAAATATGGTGATGTCATGGATCATATGGTTAATGATGATCTAACTATAGCAGCATAAGTAAAATATTGATGATGTTGAGGAAGCAAGAGGAATGAGTCTGGTGACCATTTTCTGAAGAGGGAGCACATGTGCAACTCTTTGGTTCTGAAGGGAACTGAGAAACAAATTTGTTTCTAGGTACAAGAATTTTTGGGCAGGGTTTTTTCTAATCAAGCTGATAAATGGAGCTGCAGAAATATGGGTGATTGAGTGTGAAATCACAATAACCTCCCTTGCTTGATGGATAGAAAACTAATCTTCCAGAATTCATGTGGGAGGAGGAGAGTGACCTCTATCCCTTGGTTGTTGAACAAAAGGAATAATTTTGGGTGTAATGGTTGGCATTGATCTACATGTACAACCTATCTTCTGTTTTTTTATGAGGATAGACAGAAACAACTAGAACCTCTACAAAAGTTTAAAAAAAGGAGATGGACTTTCTGCCCAAGACTAATTATAATCTAAAGATGCTATGGAGTTCTGTATTAAAATACTTAGTAAGTAACAAAATTCAAAATTGTATTTGGGATTTAAGGAAATAGTCCAAATGTTATTAGACATTAAAATTCATGATAAATGAGGTAAAATGGTTATTGAAATGTTGATCTCGAATGTGGTAAAGGAAGTGTTGGGGCACTTCTAGATGACCAATGGGTCAGGTTGACATCCACAGGTGGATGGTATCCTTATAAGGTATGGTTTGATATGCTCAAGTAGTAGAGAGAAGGAATACAGAAAAAGATTCCCTTGATAAAAACGTCTATTAACCAAAAATGGGTTGAGGCATGAAAAAGAAGCTTGATAAGTTGTCGTGTTTCCTTGGGCGCTGTTGGAATTTCCCAGATGGTATTTCTAGATTGTTGAATAACTTTATAGTATTTGAGGAAAACAATTATCCTTGTTGGTTGTTGTCATATGGAAAGGGGGACATAGTTATGATTATGTTTATTAAACTTGCCATGTGGATATCATGTGAATGAATGCAAGCTCTCAACGGAGAGGGAAGCTCAATGTAAAGATGTACGGGAGTTGCAAAATATACCTATGGTAGATACACATAGGCTTATGATTATGCATGTGGTTAAGTGCATCATGAATGTAAGTTAATGAAACAAGGAATATGTGTGGATAAATAATTTGGATGCATAACAAAGATGCATGTTTATATTCCTTATGGAATATTTGGTAAAAATTTGAAGCTAACTCAAGGTTGAGGCCATCAAAGATAGTGATGGATATGCAATAAGGAAGCTGCATGTCGAAGAGTTCCCTGTGAAGGAACTATGTAAAGACTCTAGTAGGAGAACATAGTCACAACCTTACTGATTGTTGAAAATTGGGTAGTGGGAAACAAGTATATATATATAAGAATCATGGATTACATTCTAAAATACAATCTATGAGTGAAAGACTAACAAATGAATGTTGACCATTCCGATAACTGAATGGTAATGTGCAGAGTGCAAAGGTTCATGATTCATTATGAACAAAAAGTTTGTTATTAGAGCATGTTGATGTATCCAATATGTTAGGGTGAGCCTAACCAAGCCTGCTCAAGGAAAAGAGAAGGAAGATCCCAGCAGGGAGTAGATTGCATAAGCAACGAAGGAGAAAAGGGGGAATATTTTACTCACCAAAAGAAATATGAATTGTTTAACAGAGTTGTAATCTTTAGAAGAGCAGTTGTGGAAACAAGTACAACTGGAAAAAGGAAAATAAATAAATAAGTAAGTTTGAATGAATAGGCTTGGTTAAGTCGTGACAAGTAAAGGCAGTGAGGCCTTGGAAAATAACTCAGTTGGACTAAAATTCTAGGGTTGTGTAGAAGGAGTTGGACACGAGAAGAGTTCATTGACACCTTATTGTTTGTTGTATTTCTCTGGTACAAGAGATTGATTTATTAATGCAGGTAAGTGTTTTGGCATAATGATGTTGATGGTTGTATGATTATAGAATACAACTGAAAATTGGATTGTGATTGCACTAGTTAACACATTAAGGAGTAATGTGGTAGAGTGCATAGAGATATGTTGGGGAATACCTGAAAACGTTTTGTTGATTTAAATGCTATGATACATGCATTTTTATTTTACATGACGACTAATATGTGTGTGTGTGTGTGTGTCATGTATAAGAAATGATTAGAGTTATTGAGAAAGGACAATTGCCAGTGGTAGATAACCTATGATAAAGGATAAATGCAAGAAATTTGTTGTTGAAAGATTGTTGAAGGGACTTTGGGAGCCCCATGGAGCACTATTGATGAGGTAAAAATCAGAAAAAGGGTGCTAGAAGCCAAAAAAGGTATAAAAATGTTCATGTATGTGTGGCATAAGGTATGGAGGGATTTGGTAAGAATCCCCTCTAAAGTATTTTAATTTCTTACTGATATGCGAATAATTTTGAGTGGCTATTGTATGTCATTGCTACCCAAGCAGGGTAAGATTCAGGAAAGAAGAATCTGAATAATAGAGAGAGGAAGTTTATGCCAGTCAAAGATGAGTTATAATCCTTTCAAGAAAATGCATGAGTAAGGAATACCATGGGTACAATGAACAATCTAGGGATATTGGGAATAGAGGTGCTCATAGTTAGCACATTGCATGGAATGCATTGAGGAAATGCGTGTTTGCATAAGAGGGTAGACAATGGATTTTCCACTGAGGAAGGAGGGCCTTCCAATACTCCACTTGAATTGTGTAGTTGTTAAAGAAAAGAAAATTTGGGTGGCCATGAGTGTTGGCACCCTGGTTACTAATGAAGGAAGAATGCTTGGGTGCATTCAAGAGAAACTTTTAGTTTCATATGTGTTAATTTGGGATCATGATCAAACTATAGCAAGAAGCACAATCCTACTGCAATAATGAACGAGAATGAATAATCCATATGGTGAAGAGGTTGGTTAAGCTCCAACACACCATGGTAAAGTGTTTGTCATAAAGTGTGGAAAACTTGAAAACAATCCAAGGGTGCATTGGGTATAAATGTGGCCATGAATATTGGCACATTAATTAAAGTCATTTGATATTTGAATTGCATTTGGAAAATTTAGTATGTTGAAAGGATGCATACGTAAATAATGATATTTCCTTTTGTTTTGTACCCTTGAATAGATGAAAATGACTTGGACTATTAGTATGCATATTTTTGAAAATATAAAGTGCATGAAAACTAACAATTTGTTTGGCTGAGAAATGTTGAAATTGTAGGAAGAAAAGGGTCTTGGATATGTCAGTGTTGTAATCCCATAAAGAAGACCAATTGTCTACTGAGCCAAACTACAATGAATGGTATTTCCTTTTTGAGCAGATGAATTTGATTGTTAGTATGCACATTTCTGAAGTTGTTTGTGAGCCACTGGAAGTGGGCAATGAAAATATAGTGTGCATTAAAACTAACAATTTGTTTGGTCGAGGGATGTTGAAATTGTAGGAAGAAAGGGTCTTGGATATGGTAGTGTTTTAATCCATAAGGAAGACCAATTTCCTGTTGAGCCAAACTGCTATGGGAAGAAAAATCCCATACTCGTGAATCTGGTTCCTGTGTGGAACAAATCTGAAAAATAAAAATGTGGAATTTGGAAATCATGGGTGACAGATTTGAAAGAATCTATAAATTGGAATTGATGATAATATCTCATAATTTATGTATACCTATGATACAGGCGAGATGAAAAGATATATCTAGGGAGGATAGATGAAGGTTGTCAAAGATGGAAAGCATGAAAAAAGATAATGTTGAGACATGAGAACCATGTGGTAAGCTATGATCTCCCTATAATATTTTGTATTGTGGTAACACAAGCTGAAGGGACACCTCGACAGAGAAGGTTAGAGTGACGCCTCGACTGTAAGGCTCAATGAAGTCTCTAGAACTATTCTTGAGCGAGAAATCCTTGGCAAGGCAATATGGATCGCCCAAGGGACTGTACAATAGAGAATGGAATGCCTGAGTCTGGGTCTGGAGGGTGAGTGACCGCAAGGAAGAGGAGACTTTGATAATTCTTGTAAACTATTGATTGGGATCATGCACACAATGGGTATGTCAAGGAAAAACAATGAGCCAATATAACAAGATATCCACATGGATGCAAATCCATGAATTGCACAAATAAATATTGTGCTAGATTATGAAATTTTTCCTCTTGAATTTTGCACAACAGTAAGATGTTTTCACATGAAATTGTGATTAATATGCTTGTTGTCCAAAATTATTGAAGGAAGGTGATGAAGGCCAAGGGTTTGGAAAGGACTTGACCAAGAAAGAGAATCAAGACTTATGAAGCAGCTAAATGATAAAGGCATAACAAGTGTTACTGAAAAAGAACATCAAGAACAATATTCCTTTGAAGAGGGAGAGGATTGTAATACCCATGTTTCCCCCATCTTGTAATTAATCATTATTTATGATTACCATGTGAACAATGTAAATGTATTATTGTTTATATTTCCAAAAACTGAGTGTGGGGGTAAAGCCTTAAAGTACTGGACATGATATCACTAGAGGAAAGAGTGAGGAAACTGTAGAGAGAGTTCATTATGTCAAAATGACCCAATTCTCCTTGTTGAAATAATGAGCATCATCCTGATTCCAAGAAAAGTCAATTAATGAGAAAATACTAGTGGTTGAACCACCAACGACCCCAATAAATGAAAGCATGGAGGGATTTTCCAAGAAGACAAAAAATTGTATAATCGAAGTACCACAAAGGGTATCCTTCTTGCAGACATAGATTGAAATGAGTTCCTTCTGGCAGAAGGAACATGATAGGTCCAGAACCTTCCTGGGGGAAGAGGGAAGAGGCACCTGAATGGGCCTGAGGACGATTCCGAAAGAAGGAGAGCACGTGAGGCTCTTGATTTTCAGGAATAACTGAAAGATTAAGTTGTTCTGGTTATAGGAGAGAACCAAAGGAGGAATTCGGTCTCTGAGGAAGAGAATCATTGAAAGGAATGCACCAGCAAGTGCAATAGAAAGATCAGAGAAATCGTGGAAGAGTTCTCAACTGGAGCATAGAATACCTAAAGCCCAGACTGGAGAAAAAGAGGGTTGCGGGCTTGGATTTGGATGGAAAGAAACTGGTGTTCGAAGGAGAGGGCGTCGACGGATAGTGTAGATGTGAAGGGACTCTCTTGAACAAAGGAAATCCAGTTGGGAAGGCATTTGATAAACCCAATGGAGGCCATGAGCTCAGTGGGGAGTGCATGAAACTTCTATTATTGCAAGACAAGTGGAGTTTTAAAGACAAAGGAATTGTCTGTTGTTGGCTTAATAGACCAAAGATCCATCCTTAGCCAGAGAAAGAAGGATGTGAGCTTGATGCTGAGGAAGCATCTAATAAACCCCGTAGAGGTTGTGATAGAGAGAAGATCACAGAGAATTTGCAGAAGACCCGAGGAACACAAAAAAGTTTCCCTAGTGACATCATGGCTTGGCACGGGGGTGGCCATAGTGCTAGGAGTGAATTCCTCTGAGCCTGCAGTTGGGTGGAAAGGAGAACACCCACAGTTAGTTTGGTAGTTGTAACTTGCAATACAAATAAGTACTTCATATACCATGTGTACTTGAACTAAAATGAAATGACTGAATGTCTGTATTGTGTCTAAATGTGCCTCGCGTGAAATTGACGGTAATAATGCTTATTGTTCTTCTGTAAAGTGTTGCATTTGAATCGCTGTAAGATGACAAGTTTGGCCTCTGTATTGGTTGGAAAATACTCAAGGGATTACTCAAGGACCAAATTCGTAGACATAGAGTCGAGATAGACTCTACGGGACTACCTTACTCTTGTTGATTTCCTTGAATTACCTTTCCTATTGTGGAATTTGAGCTCTATAGACGAAGGGAGCTTCCTTCAAACTAGTCGTCCAAGTGACCACGGGATCATGCACACGGCCTTAACCAAATTTCGGCTAAGAGTTAGGAGTGTAGTCTCTGGAGCTTGACAAGGTTCCATAGGACCAGGACCTTGGAACCCTCTGCTACACTAAAAAATGAGCTAAGTCATTCGGGACTCCGAGAGTCCGAAGCTCCGGGGTGAATGAGCATTGCAATGTACTAAATGTGTCGAAGATGACCTGTCAAATCGATAGGTTGATGTTGGACCGACAGTTGGCAGTCATTTACCCGTTATTGTGGGATTCATCCCCTTGTTAAACCCTGATCCACTTCTTGGTCGCGAAGTAACACAAGGCGTAGATTTGAGGTTATTTTGGATCTCCCATAATTGTTGGATCTACATTGCGGTCATTCGGCGTTGATCTACTCCGAGAGAGAAAAGGTGTTAAACAACTAGAAACCCAGAATGCCAAACTTGCGAGTTAACATGAGTCGTTGATCTAAGGAATCCACTGGGAACCTCTTCTGACCGTCCGATCAACTAGTGAAAGGATAGTGTAAAGCACTCTAGCAAAGTCCTACTCCGAGAGGTTCGACATGTTGGTGAATGAGAATATCTCCGAAGGGAGAAGTGACGTGGCATGCTGACATCACCTAGGGTGACATGGATCCATAGTAGGTGTGCCACGTGTCACCCTGATTCATGACTTTGACTTTCATAGACCTTATGTGTCAAATGGACCTTGACACATGTCACCAGTTGATTGGACCATGTGTCACCCTTGTCTTCTACCAAATGTCTTGCTCCTGTATCATGGCCGCTTGATCTAATGGTTGATGATAGTTCGGAACTTCGGGACTCTGGAGTGTTTTGAGTGATGGAACACTTGGGCTAAAATGGCCTAAGGCCCGGACCTACCTATCCCTATTCTAGTATTTAATGTGCATTCACGTGTAAGTGCGGACTCTTCGAGAGTCCGGAGCTTTGGGACTCCGAATGTTTGGGGTGATAGAATGAACAAGTTAAAAGGGTCGAAGACCCGAACCTACCTTCCCATACTTCAATGTTATAATAAACATTAAACATAATTAATTATATTGTGGGGTAATGTAATTACTTGTATTAGAGTAAATGCATAATACAAGTGGGACCCTTTCTACAACTTCAACATTCAGGAGTTTTAGGGGTATGTTCATAACCACACGATGAGGAACCTCACTGAAGTCCGGAGACTTAGGAGTTTATCGAACGTAATAATCCCAAGTGCTCCTTTGATATATTTAATTAAATTAATATGCCAATAAGAGCTAGACAAGTGTCAACCTCTGGTTGAGCGAGTCTTTGTATGCTATGATGAGGTGGCATGTTAGGTGATAGGGAACCACGTGGGTGCCACATGGCGATGAAAGACCCTAGTCAGTAAAGGCCTAAAGATCTTTGAAGGACCATAACTTGCGTTCCAAAACTCATATCTGGACAAATTTATAGTTGTTGGAAAACCCTCATCGAATCGAAGGTGACATAATCCTAGTTTCAGGGATTCGAGATGATTGAGAAAAGAGAAATTCTTATGCCACATCCCTTAAAAGGATACCTAAGGGGTTGGGTGTGTTACATATTCTAAGCCTATGGTGGTCATTGGTCATACAAATTGGATCTTGCTTGATACTTCATAAATAGAGTCAAGATGAATTTATGCTATTAATATTTCAACTTTTTGTTATTAATGATTTGATTGTCATTCTAAGTCTTATATTTAAACTTGATACCGATATATGATTTAGTATTAATAATTTGATTGTCTTCATTTATATTCTAATAGTTCAATGAAGCCTTAGAATCTCTAGCCCACTCTCTTCTAAGCCTATGGTGGTCACTAGTCATACTAAAAGCAATAACAAAGACCTTGCCTTTGTCCAACACAATCTATATTTATAGTTTAAATATTTGATCATGGACTTATACTTCAGAGAAATATATCCAACATCAATCAAGAGAATATAGTGATGAGTGTTGCATTTGATTTTAAAATTCTAGGTTATCAAGCATTTCGGTTTTTCTCCTATTTTGTGTCATGAGGGATGCTAAAAGTCCAAACTTCACATTGTCTTTATATAGGAGATATACTATCTAACTAACTAACAGACCTTTATATTTCAAATTAACCTACTTAGCATTGTTTTATTTATGCCCTATAAAACATAATCCATACCAAATCACAAAAGAACTAAGTAACAATAACATGAATAACTAAAGCGTTGATTTTTTTATTTTTAAAATTTCTATAGTAATAACATATTACTTAGGGTAAACCTAATTCTTCGTGGTGGAAGGACATGTCAACATCTCAACAACAATTGGCTCACTAAGAACAAGCATGTCACATAATGGGATTTGAACCCCAAAGGAGGAGGAATTGACATTTAGTATGATAACTTATTTTTATTAGAACATTGTTTTAATAATAACTACATAATTATGGCATTTTTAAGTAATAATAACGATAATATTATGTAGTAATAGTATGTTGTTTTGATAATTTAAGTTATGATTAGACATAAATTTTAGTTCAAACATTTTATTGTGCAACGACGTTTCCTCAACCCACTGAAATTTGAATGAAAGTTCAAAGGAAGTACATTTGTTCAAACATTTTATTAATTACAAACAAATAAAGACCACATGGTACTGACATGCACATAGAACTTGTTAATACTAAACCTATTACTTAGATTCACTAACTTTGGTATTTACTTTGGAATTGTAACTCAATAAAATAAGTTTTAGTGGAGATTTGCAACTCTTTGGTTCTATAAAATATGTAATTATTTGTTAAAAATTTGACAAAATATAGATTTCATTGAATATAGAAATAAAACAATAAATTAAATATAAAAATGGGAGATCACAACTTTATCCCTACTTATAAGATGTATGAAAATTCATGAAAAACATTTTTAATAAAATGAAATAAATAGAAAAAACAATTTTTTTAATTTGAAAAAAAATGATATGAAAGCCAACTCAAGTTAATTTTAGATGGATTTGTAGGTATAAGAGCAAAGACTTTCCATCTATCTCTACAACTTGCATGCTTAACATTCCACAATATAGACACATTGATGTCTGACATTGTTTCTAAGTAAATTTATGGCATTAGTGCATTATTAGGTAAGAGAACAATTTTTTAAAATGCAATCTCAATGACAAATAAAGCATAAATGTGGCAAGAACCATATTCAAGGGACAAAACATTGATCAAGACCAAAAGAAAACACAACGCATGAGAACAGGGGTTTAACAAAAGTTGTAATCCTCTGATGCTTTGGAAAAGCCAAAAATGTCAATCTCTTCAAATGTTTAGAGTTGCATGCATCTAAAATGCAAATGGTCGAGTAAACTATAAAGAATTTTTTTGAGACTTTGGAGAAAATCCTTAAAGCTTCTTTCATAAACCAAAAGATTAATATACTTTAATAGTAATAGCACTAGACAAAACTTTAAAAGAAAAAAAATAGAGAAAAAATGTTTGGACATGAAATGATCAATTTTCCCACCTTGCCCACCTAGCACAGTGATATTTATAACCACAAAGGATATGTATTGCTATCCTTTACAACAACACCCCAAGGAAGAAAACAAGTGTAATATTGTCATTGATAATAAATTGATGAGAGGATGAGGATTTCCCATTTTGAGCCACTAGATCTCTAAGAAAGGGAACCAACAAAGGTTTAATCAACATGGATGGTTGTCTAGGGTAATTTGGAAATTCAATGAATTCTGGAATTGAGAATTCTACCTTTACAAGGGTGATGATAGCTTGGAGTATCTATAGAAGTTCTAGATTTCTTAAAAGAGAGGAGCAACTAGAAATCAAAATTTTCAAAGTCATCAAGTATTTTTGGAACGCCCATTTAGATCTATATTTGTAAAATTCTTAAGTTAAGGGTAGAAATGAAATTTTTTGTATTGAAAGGCATAAATTTTGGGTAGAAGTGAAAAGTTGCCTTTCATATTAAGGGAGGGTATTAAAGTTGTAACATTTAATTAGTGTTACTAAAAGACATCGATACTTATGTGACTTTAGATGTGACCAACGTAATGTTACATGTTATAGTTAGCCATTAAGTGGTTAAATCACCCTAACTACTTAAAGAATCCTATAAATATGTAATGTGAGGCATTGCTAAGTGCAAGAGACATACATTTGCAATGCTATCGATAAAAAATTTAATCTCTCCACCATTGACATGCATAAATGTGTACACATTATTTTTCTTGCAATTTAGATAGATAACAAGCTTTGAATAAGAGACATATATTTGCAATGCTATCGATAAAACTTTTAATTTCTCTCCACTATTGACATGCATAAATGTGTACACATTATTTTTCTTGCAATTTATATAGATAACAAGCTTTGAATAAGTAAATGGACTCAAATTTGAAATGATAACTATCAACCACCACGTAAAGAGTTGTGTTGCTAAAGAGTGAAATAGAAACATAAGAAACAAATGTAGGAGATTTAGGTATGTTTTGGTTTTAGATTTGTTTTTCAAATACAATGGAATTGACTTTGTGCATGGTCTTGCACTAAGAAATAAAAAGAGAATTAACCATGAAAATGTGTTGTTAAACGTCTTACTTCGTTAGTTGCAAAACATTTTCCCTGCAACTTATTTCCAATACTATATATATATAACACACTCAGAATTGATATTCAAATATTCAGGCATCATTTAACAAAATAAAGTGGTGCAACATATAAATGCAAAATAACTTAGAAAAAAAGTGTAGCTGAAAGGGAGAAACAATATTTAGGGTGTTTTCTCTATTTGGTTATTTTTACATAATAATAAACAGAATATTACATTGCCATTGATTTGAGTTGATGAAGTTCATGACTCAAATGCTAACTCTATGTTTATTAGGCATCTACATTCTTAACCATGGCTTGTGAACCAACATCCATATTCTCACCATGCCTTGGGAGTTACACACAAAGGACTTAGGAGTAGTTCAAACATCGTAATCTCAATGACCTAGGGCATTCTCTTACCCACAATATTTATTTGGAAGGATTTGATATGTAGAAAAAAAACCATATTTTCAAGAATGGAAAATCATAGTAATAGGGATCACGAGTTATACTCTTTGACTCACGATTGTGACTCAAACCTTCCGCCAGAAGAATTTTTCCAACTCGAGGTGAGTCAAACTTGGTTGGACTGAATTTCACTAAGGTTGACCGAGTTTGAATCACATTTAATCAAGAACCAAATTTGACTCATGATTAATAGTGAGTATATCATAGGTTGACTAGTTTGACTTGGTTTGATTGAGTCAAACTTTCCAAAGTTTCTATAAAACCCCCAAAGTACTCTTTATATTTTTCAACTTGGTGAGTTTTTTATGATCCAAGTCAAAACCTTGGCTCTTCTGTCTTGCCAAGTTTTTCCCAATTCAGAATCTGGTAACATTGTGGAAAATTGAGCCCGCCCTTATTTTGGAATTTACACTGGAAAGATAATAATGTAGATTTTTGAGGAACTATGAGGGTGCCCAACAGGCCTGTTAGATGACCTCTTGTTGGTCTCTAAGTTATGTCAACAAGGTTGTCCTTTGTTGTTGTTTTAGGACAACAAACAGTCGAGTACTTTTCTACCCCCAATCTGATGGTTATATGCTCTTTTAAGGTGCCCTTGCAAGTAGTTTTAGTAACCAAGTGTTAGTACATGCAAACCTCAAAACATATAGCACTCCTCTAGGATGTTTACAAGCTCCTACAACTGATTTAAACACTAAAGCATACATGAAAAATGAACACAAGTATTTTTGGTCAACATGACCCTAGATAACCCCCCTTGGGGAAAACCAGTTTAGAATGAAAGTGATGTCTAAAGCATGACATACAACAAATAAGAAAACAAAATGGAACTTGAACAAGTAGCAAGCTCCTCTCAAGCATTTATAAGGGTTCCAAGAAGATATGCACCCAAGCATAGGGCGCCCTCTTACTTTGTTGCCAATCTCACTGAAACTATCTGCCCTTGATCCTCTGAGCTCAGATGAAGAATCTCTTGAACACAAACAAGTTGTTGTGTGCTACCTCCCCATTGAAGCTGATAGATATGCGATCGTCCAAGTATAGCTAGTGCCTGCTAAGTAAGTGCCCTCCTTAAAGATGGGACAACCACCACAAATAAACGAGGCTCTAAGCCTCCATGAGTCCTCCATGAAAGGAGGCACCGAAGCTTCCCTCATCCATAGCCTCCATCCTCATCCCTTTGCTCCTCTCCCAACTCTCTTGGTGAACAAATGAAGGAATGAGCCTCCTTTGGCCCTATGCTCCCCTCTTGAACCATCATAAGGAAACCTAAAATATGGATGGCTAGGATCACCCCAAGCCATCTCTAATCAATGGTTGAGATCTCTCCAAAATAATCTCAACTCAAAACCCACTTTGGGTTAAGTTCCCTAAGTTCACTTTATGTCCCTTCATTCACCCACTTAGTGAATAAAATGCCACTTTTTTCCTTAAGTGACAAAATTTCACTTTTGACTTAAATCTCCTAAGTCAAAGTGAAATTAGAAAGTGAAATTAGAACATAAAGGTAAAGTACAAGGTACATAGTCTCCGCCTTTGTGTTTAGAGATTCACAAACACAAGGGGACCACTTTCCAAGGTGGCCAAATCTCAACAAATAATATATAGCTTCCATTGCACACTTGATCCTCTACCAAAGTATGATTACTGTTAGATGTCTCTTAGCCATGAGCATCTATTTTACAAATTATTGCACCTTTGTGCAAACATATGCATGCATACACTATGCTTTGTGTTTCTTTTGAATATAAAAAATATAGTCATGTGGCCCTGAGAATTACAGAACATTTCATTTTGATTGTTTTCCCTTCATAACATGGTGTTCAGCAATGTTGTATTCAAATGGTTTTCATTTGTTGAAATTTTGATTTTCACTTTGAACGTTTCATTGAACAGTGATTTCATTTTAATGGTTTTAACTATTCAAATTTGATATCTACATGCATGCTGGAATGCTCAAGTATCCATTGAATTATCAACCTCATCATGCTATTCAATCATAAGTACATAAGTGCAATGACATTTGCAGAAATCCACATGCTCAAGAAAAGGCGGTTAGTTTATTTTCACAGAAGACTATCAATGAATAATGATATGCTGAGCATTTAATTTAATACATACACAAGTATACTATAAATTCCTGCAGGATTTGAAGCATCTTTTCACTTCTTTGAAATAAGTTAATGATACATCAAAATAAGAACTACAGCAATACATTTCATCACAAAACTTTCAGTATAAGATCCAGAACAACCACACCAACACATCTCATCAGAAAACTTTCAGTGTGAGATCCAGAAGCTTGAGGCTTTCTTTATCCACTCTCTGGCCCTCATATTTGGGTCCTAGATTCTCTGGCCACCTCCTAGACTTATATAGCCCATTTTTACAATTTACCTTTTATGGGACCTTATTCTATATCCAAGTTCTATGATCTCCAGATAATCAAATCTCTGTAGCCTCATGCTAAACAGCCCGTTTCATTTTCAGTGCAGCTTTAATAACATTCCCCCTTGTAAGTATCCCAACCTTAACAAAGGAAAACATATCAGTAAGGAATATGATTTCTGGAATGATAAATGTATCCTTAAAAAAAGCCTGCCTACAAAAAAATTATTAAACATTTTCTCGTGTCTTAGAACTTTGATTTGTAGATAATCTTCTGCTGAAACACTAGTTTCAATTCCTAGCTTAGATAGTACATCCAATACCACGAGCTAAATACGAGAAGATTCCAAAAGAAACTGATACAGATATAGAAACAATGAAGTTGTGCAACCAGACTAAACAATGACAATTCTTCCCTCAAGGAATTATTTATACACTCAGAACTAAACAATAATCAACCAAAATTTGAAAACACAACCTGGTGCATAAGTGGAACATATCTGAGTTTTCTTTTGTAGTGATGAACATGAAGCAATTAGAGGATAAGGACAAGGAATGTGCAAAAATTAACAGCAAGAGTGGCAATACAAATGTGCACGATCTCTGTAGTCATTCATTACCCCCACGGATTAACCCCTTCAAACTCACTAATGTTTTGATTCAAAAATATTTAGGCACATGACAATATGGATTTGGAATCTAAAAAGAGAAATCTGAAATCCTTTAAATCACTTTTTGCCATGTGCACCATCTGCACATTAGGACTTACCAGCTTCCCACTATTATCCACTACAGGCAATCTCCGGTACTTGGTTTCTAGCAATAATCTGCAAGTAAAACACCATCAGAGTTTATTCTATCTAATATTATAAAAAAAATGCATATAATAGGAATGAAGAAAACTGCAGGCAACAAAAAATATAAGGTTTGCTATAATCTCTTCTCCAAACAGCATGCACCAATCTCTGAAAGCACCAGTGATGTCAGCTATTCTTTCTCCAACATAAACCAATTCTATCTTGGATAAACTGTCATGATGATATTAGTTAAGACATTCATTTGACTCAAAGTTGCAAATATCTGTGATATATCAAAAATATCATGAGTTTTTTCACCTCACCGATATTATTTCAGATGAGTGGCACGTTAGTTCATATAGCAATAAAGTGGACAGGCAGGCCATAGCCATGCTAGTGTACTAGGAGATTTTTTGGGTAGAACTAGATGAGGTGTGTGCCATTAGGGAAAATTTCATAAAGGTTCTTCACTTGGTTGATGGAAGCAAACCCACAATGAGCCACTTGTATGAGGCCATGTATAGGGTATTATCCCCAACTCCCTGGGATAACTAAGGAGATGATGTCTCGAGACCCTCAAGTTGCAGACATGGAGTACCAAGCGACGGCTTGACCAATAGTGTCCACTTGCATAGACAAAGACACACCTCAACACCACAGTTCCAGGTTCATCACGACGATATCCACCACAACAGCTAGCTTCCGGAAGACATTGGGTCTTGCTCCATGAGTTACAAGTCAGGTATTATGGTAAGTGTCATTTCAATATTTGAGGCATTTGAGTTTGTTGCATTTTAAACTGCTTTTGATTATGTAACATTTGCTTGGAGCCTTGGACATTATGCTCTTTGCCCTGTTTCACTTTGGTGGTTGACATTGCGCCCTAGTAAGTGGCTCACCCTTAGGGATAGGTTTGCTACTAGGAGATCCTCTTGACAAGTCATTGTACCATTCCCGACCATACTTGTCACTTTCCACACTTCATCCCCTCATCTCCTTACCTTTTGGGATTTTCGGGTGTACTGACCCAAGAGGGGGTTGTCCCTCATTTCATGGAAAGAAGGGGCTGAAGGCCTAGAGGCTTGTAGTTGGAAAAAGATAAAAGCCAATCATTAACCTTCTAGATGCTCGCCTAGGGATCTCGAGGACAATGAAATGTCTCTCGTAAGAAACAGATGGGACCCATGAAAAATAACTAATACAAAATGCCAACCAAGGAGGAGCATGTGTGGGCACTGTTTTAATGCTTAGATAGAAGCCCCATACATGTTTTCAACTTGGGGAAGCATGATGTGACTAGGGTAGAGTCAAGGTGGGCACTGTTTTTCATGCTTAGGTAGAGGCCCCACCTTGGCTTCAACCTGGAAACATCCTAAAAGAATAAAAGGCAATAAATGGGCTTGGAAAAAGGTTGCATTGAAAACGAAGGTGCAACACACCCTCTACAAAGGCACCCATAAATGAGATACTACAACCCCTTGTATRTCATGAACCCCATKCCCAAAAGTMTTACCCCCATCCATATCACMTMATCCACATGACTTAGAGAAAGGTYCRSTTGGGAAACACTCTAAACTTGAGGTACGATTCACCCAATAGGTCGCTTTGTGAACCCTCCCATACCTAAACTTAGCAAATTGCATAGGGTCTTTGAGCACTTGTTTATTTTGATGAGGTAGTTTGGATGTACATGCTTAAATGGCTCTTTTATTGATTTGATTTACTCATTATGATGCTTTTGACTTGAGATCCTTGGAGGGTGTATTCTTTGTCTTTGCAAGACATAGTTGGTGGACAGTTTTGGAAGAACAAGCCTAGCTTGGGCTTCCTTGGGGCTTGAATCCTACAGGTTGGGTGCCAAGGGCCCACACTCCGGATGATGATGACATGCCTTTGGAGGCCTAGAGGACACCTTGGAAGATCTTACCCAACCCCTACATGCCAAACGACTTGCTTGAAAGGGCCAAAACGTCACCTTTTGAGGGCTTGACATCACCCTAGGGCTAGGTTGTGGTGGTGATGTATGTTTTGATGGACATTTGGCACCTTTTGGAGGAAGAGGCCCATGGATTGTGGAAGAAAGGCTTTGGTTGAAGACAATTGACCTTTGGAGGCCTAGTACTCCCTTCGCCAACTCAACGACTTGACCAAAAGTGCCAAACGTTGCCCAAAAAAGGGGTGACATCTTGTTTTTAGGGTTTCTCTTATGTTCAAACTATGAATTAAATAATATTACTTTTGTAAAGAGGCAAGGTAAGGGTTGTTGACCCCTTATCTTGTGTTTTACCCTAAGTTTTGTGGACAAACATGTTTTAGAACATTTTGTATAAATAGAGCTCAACTCTATTTCATTTGAACATAGCTCTCCCATTGTGAGAAGACATATTGGCTGAAATTTGCACCCTCTTGGGCATTTTTGGTATCTCTCTCTTGTGCAAATGCTTCTTGGTGAATGCTTGAGCTAAAGTGGTGTGCCCCTCTTGAAGGCTTATGCTCTTGCTCTTGGATGGTAATTTGCTTGGTGAACTAGGGTTTGAGCTCTCTCTCTCTCTCTCTCTCTCTCTCTCTCTCTCTCTTGGAATTGGTAAGGAAAAATTGCATTTGTTAGTTCTTTCTTGCTTATTTTTGGTCATTGTTGGTTAAAACCCTAGGAGGAGTATGTTGTATACACCCTCTATTAAGCTTCATCTTATTTGCTAAGTTTATAAGCCATTTTTGGCGAGGGTTGCTAGGAGAAGTACAAGAGTGTACACCCTCCTAGATTTACCCTAGTTTGCCTGGCATGCCCTAGGGAGTAAGAGGATTTAAACCCCTAGGGATCTTATTGATCTAACTTGTGTTTTAAAGACTCCATTCACCCACTTTTTAAAGGCACTAATCTGAAGTTTTGCATTGGAGAAATAAATGGTTTGCCTTGGTAAATGTGATTTAGTGAGATATTAATCTTGTTCAAGCTGGAAACTTTTCTGCATGATAAGAGCTTGTCAAGGCCACTAGGGCGTCTTGATTGGCTTCGTCTTCTTGGAGCTATAACTCATTGAAAGCTACAGCCATTAGAGCTGCAACAAATCTTTCTTTGGTTACTAATAACTCACATATCAACCATCAAACATTGCTAATAATTTGCCAGCATAATCTACTAATCCTAGTGCATCTTTTGGGTGGGATTTTTGGCAAGTTTTGGTGGCTGATTTTTCTGCTGTAACAACTTGTTTGCTACAGCCATAAGGCTGAATAATATCTCTGCAGTACTTGTTCCTTACAGCCTTGTTTCATTACTAAAGTCTTGTGCTCTTGTACTAGAGTTATACTAGTGTTCAGCTAGCTTATCTCTTGCATCATTTATCAGTGTTTTAGCATTTGTTTAGCAGCCCTAACAACTAATTACTTGCTGATATATATATTTGTTGACTGCTGCAAATAGGGACAGCAAGCTTAACTTGCTTTTCCACCTAACATATAGCTTGTAATACTTGGTTTTTCTTGTGTCTTGGGCAGGTACTATCACAATCCATAGGTGCTTAAACTTCTTGGCAACCATTGACCACTACTGAAACTCATTTCCAAGCCTTCTTCCACCTAGCAACTTGACCTATAGGGGCATCCATTCATAAGTACCACTTTCCATCTCATTTCCCCCTAGGGTCACTCGAGATTCCCCCCGTGAGGTGATCACTTCACCTCTAAAGTGACGGGAGTACCTATCTGAGGTGACAGTGGGTAGTTCTTCCCTTAGTTATCGCCATCTTGTGGGTTGGGTCGGGCTTTGCCCAACCTACAGTTTGCGCGATAACAGGGCCATGGAAGCTATCCGTATGAGAACAAGGGGGAAGAACGATTAGGAAAATGATTATTGATATGGGAGTTGATTGATGATCAATGGAACAGTACACTCCAGAACCCCATTCATGCATCAGGGCTCTAACTCAATGTAGTGTACTTAAATGGAAGATACAGAGAATTTAAGAGAAATCTATAAGGATATGCAAACTACACAAAATAAAAGAGATAGGATAAGGTAAGATATCTTATTAATGTCCAATAAATGACCACAAAAGTAGGTCAATAGGACAACTGAGTACACGTTTCAATACATAGGAGTGTAGAGACAGCTCCTAAATAAAGCATGTTGACCGCCCATTTAGCAACGGTGGTCAACTCATGTGCCATGAAGTATTCATCTATGTTGAAGACGTTATGGTTCTACTTGGGTATCTGATACCCCAGCATCTAAATTTTGTAATCGAAATTTCCGCACCCCTGCGTGGGTTAATAATGTAATAAGTCTGCGTGGATCATAGTTAGGTCAGGTACCTTGGGTGATCCATTGGGGGAGTTCCTTTCATCAGGGGTTTTTTATCCTCAGGTTGTCGACCAGACAAGCTCCTGGCCGACTTCCCTTGAGTTTTTCCCTCCATATGACTTCCTCCAAAGTGGTGGAAGGCGCTCTAATGGTGTCATTCTTTGGTAACCTTGTTAGGAATGTTGTAAATGACCATGCCAGACAGTGTAGAGAGTTTCGCGGAATTTCGTCGAGTCTAGATAGG
>SNQJ01S0002081.1:64755-74910 GCA_010110895.2 Picea sitchensis
ATTTTCGTCATTTAAGAGATAGAATGGAAACATTGGAGACACAAAACGCATATCTTTTGAACGTGGTTATCTAGTTATCTCATTGTCATAGCGACTCACTCCATCCTCTGTTGTGCATTAGCCATGGGAAGAATCCTCTGCTGGAACTGCTCGCATGAGTAACTCAGGCCCATCTCCTTTCAAGTTCCTCAAGAGAAACATTAGAATGATTAATTGTCTTTAAATTTCTATTTTATATCTATTTTTTTGTGTTATAGGGTTTGTCAGTAATTCTTCCACACTTCAAATTTCAAAAATTATTGTGTTATTTTCATCATGGTTTCCACTCTAGGGAACATAAGTATTTTTCTTATTCTCATTACAAGAGACTCTCATGGTCTCTCTAGAAATTGAATGAGTTCATACCCTCATGTACATCTTGTTTAATTTAATCTAGTTTTTACTTTCTTACAAAAAAAATAAATGAAAATTCGCTTGTCAATATAATAAAATTTGTATTATAAATTATAATGATGTAGATTGATAGATTTACAATGTAGATATAATGGAGTAAGTTAGTAAGTTATTTACAATTTTATCTTTTAATTTTATATAAAATTTAATATAATTTAATATTAAAAAAAAAATTAAGTTCACAAACCAATGCTTTAATCAAGCTAAAGTCAAGATCAAACTGGATTTTCATGGTTTAAATGAAAACTAAAATTAAATAAATAAAAATCCACATACCGAATGTTTGCTTAACTCATTAAAGTTAATGTAAATAATTACGCCGAAAGGTGTATACCTATTGACAATGGGCACAATTAATGATCTTTTAATCTTATTTAACCTTAAACCTTAATCTGATGGCTACGCATTCAAGATGCTGGCATATTCTTAGTCGTCCTCCAAAATCAATGAGCCAGATTTATTGCTCATAACTTCCTTGCATTTATGAAGACATCCGTTAACATGTTTCCTATTTTACATTTACCTAAGAAAACTTAAAAAATTACTGTGACCATATATAAATGACACGTTCAAATGATTAAGAATATAATTGACACGTTTAAATGATTAAAAATGATTAATATGTATACATGCCATGTTTATATCACTCCACAGTTTTTATGTTACAACACCATTCGTTTTTTATCCCACAACCTCCATGCATTACCTCCCACATTATGAACATTTCAGAACTTGAACCGCCACAACCAATTAGATGTGAAATGCACGGAAGACGTGGGCAAGCCGATCTGAAAAACATTATATTTATTGACTACCACTCTTCGTCATATCATCTCGAACCCCAAAACACTTTTCCAACCGAATCGTGGGTTGGAGAGGACTCTGCTTGTTGAATCCAGACTCCACAATAGACGTGAGGGAACTCATTTCTGACTATATGAGCATCGATTGTGGTGGGAACTCATTTCGGAAGACCTCGCCAAGCCGGTAGTCAATAAATATAACGTTTAGAGGTAAATGAAGAATAAGATAGAAGGTCGCGATGTGCAGGAATAATGACTTGGAAGATAAATAAAATATTAACCTGATATAACAAATTTTATTTCTAAACCCTAATTAATATTTATATTAAAATTAGGGTTTATTTATATTAAAATTAGAGTTTAATAAATTAAAGATGCTTTTGGTGTTCATCAGCCACAATTATGTGGCTGTGTTAGTTGATATATATATTTAATAAATAAAAACTGACCTACCTACAGACTATGTACGGTTGGCCCATAATTGATTTATATATATAGTATAGCAAGAACAAGCATGTCACTGGATCAATCATAGACACTCTTTAAACACAGAGCCGAGAATCGCAGAGCATAAAACATCACAGAGCATAAAACGAGAGCCGGGAAATCAGAGCATAAATCTGAAACGAGACACTCTTTAATTCAATTCGATTTAGGTGAAGGAAGTAAAAACATGGAGAATAATTCTATGGAGAATAATTGTGTGGAATTGGTGCAGAATCAATTACTACAAGAGGAATATGGAGCAACATCATCAACCCCTGTTGAATTCGAAGAAAAAATGGGTGATCTTGATCTTAAAAGTAACAGTGTCATGCATATTAGAAATATAAACAGAAATGTTGATAATACAAACAGAAATAGAATTCAAGAAGGAACGATGCCGCGGCTGCAACCTTTCTACGGCCACGTAGGAACGCTACAACAATTGAACCACATTTATCAACTGCCAAAACTGCCATCTTCATTCGGACACGTTGAACAATTAACACCTTCATCCAGCCATGTTTATCATCTACCACAACTGCCACCTGGATCCAGTATGTCAGGCGTTGTGCCAAAACTTCCATCTTCATTCGGACACGTTGAACAATTGACACCTTTATCTAGCCATGTTTATCAGCTACCACAACTGCCACCTGGATCCGGTTTGTCAGGCGCTGTGGGTATGATCAAGAACCTTCACTCTCCGCAACCACCGCTGCCATCCCGCTCTACGGCCGTTGTGGGTATGATGGGGCTCCTTCACACTCCGCAACCACTGGTGCCAGGCCACTCTATCGCTGTTGTGGGTATGATGAATCGAAATGGAAAAAATAGCCTTCACCCTCGGCAACCACCGCCACCAGCAACTTCTTCAACAAGTTCGTTCAATCGCGCCGTATAACCCTCCTACACAAAATGAAAATATCAACGCTCACCCGAAGTTTATGAGATTTCATTGAGTTTTCCAACTGTAATTTTGTTTCATCTTAATCCCTTTGTTCAAGAAGCTCGTTCAATCGCGCCGTATAATCCTCCTACGCAAAATGAAAATATCAACACTCACCCGAAGTTTATGAGATTTCATTGAGTTTTCCAACTGTAATTTTGTTTCATCTTAATCCCTTGTGTTATTCCGAAAGTTCGTTCGGTCGTTGACTTATCAGTCTATGATCTTGTGTTGAATAAATGGTTTGAAAACAAACTCATTATCAAATCAGAATGAACATTATACAAGTTACGCTTTAAATTCTAATTATACAACTTTTGCTTCTCATAAGCCAAGTTTTAATTCGATCTAAACAACCTCATCTTTTCGAAAACAACAATATTGTTTGGAATTAATCCCAGTTTGTCTATTTTTATTCATTTTAAGTAACTTGTCTAGATAAATTTTCTCTTTCTACACTTTGCCATAGGTGACAATTAACAGAATAAATTATTTATCTTGCTTTGTTACACATTTTTGTATGTGATCCATCAACAAATTCTTTATGATGTTGTCTAAATTGTAGTTGTTCTAGTCTCATATTGGGGTTGTAAGTTTATGGTTGTAAGAACCTTCCTCGTTAAGACAATAGCTCTGATACCATATGTAAGAACCTTCCTCGTTAAGACAATAGCTCTGATAACAGGTGCAATTTTTTTTTTCTTTTTGGTGTTTAAGGTGTGTGCGCGCATGTAGAAGTAACAACACACTTGACTCTACGTCGCCACTCGATGACCAACAAGACGCAACCACAACAAAATTAAAACTGACCACCCGCCCGTCCTACCCTGCAAGGTTAGGACCTCCAAGACACATAATCAACGCTCAAGCCCAGGTTCCCATCGATTTTAACCATTTAAGGTCTCAGGGCTGGCGACTGTTCTGAGGAACCTGGAGGTGTCTACATCCCGCCCGACTCAAGCAAACCAAGCAATGCAAGACAACCAAGTACAACCTAATCAACAGACAACCTATAACGACCCGCCTCGTTACGACAACCATTCTAGTATACTAACTTGGGGTAATTTATGGTACGTAATTCCAGGACATTCCACCATATATGTTTTATTAATAATGATAATTTACACTAGCATTACAATAAGATAACCATATCATTATGTTTTCTAAGGATAACCACATTGCAATAAATACAAAGATCATACATTTCCAGGATATCAATTCTAACATTGCAATTATTTATATGGTGAGAACCATACCATTACATATTTCCAACAATCTATTACAATTACCTAATTTAACAATTGTTCAATTGCATCCCTTACGTATTACAGTAACCACATTACCTAGTAGATACATTTACGCCTTACTAACATTTTATGATATCATTAACCACTGTTACATGAATGCTTCGGTATCACCCTACGATTAGATTATCCCAATACCAATCGTACAATAAAATATATACCAAATATGCCTTAAAAATTAAAATTTGCTATGCCTAACAAATACCCATGTGCATAACAATACCAATGCCCAATGTGCATAAAAATATGCATAACAATACCAATATTTAAATATGCATGACGATACCAAATAAATCAAATACCGATAGGCATAATAATACCAAGATTCATAACAACACCCTACTAACTTAAACATGCATATTTAAATTAAATATGCATAACCATACCAAATATGCATTAATTTCTAATATAACAATACCCATCATCCATTAAAATAATACCGATCTTGCATTGAGTGTTATGTGTGAAATTTGGTATATATATTAAATACACACACACACACACACACACACACACACACACACACACACATATATATATATATTCATTAATATAATATATAAAGAGAAGTTACACACTAATCATCATATTGACTCTAGTATGCCATATTACCATTTATATATATAAAAAGGGGTCACACACTTTAATCATTATATTTATATTGACTCTACAATACCATAATAACAATTTTAAACAATATATTCCAATATTTCTAACAATATATTTAACAATATTTGTCAACATATTTGATCAATATTTTTAACAATAATTAACAATATATTAACAATAGATTTAACAATAATTAACAATATGTACCACATTAACAATACTACTCTAACCATTATCACCATTAATCCATTAAAGCCAAGCAATGGTAATAAAACCCTTTACCTCCAATACAACAAGTCAACAATTCATGAAAGGAAAGAGGCATAACTTCTCCCAATAATAGCATAACTAGAAAGCTGTAGTAAGATATGCGAGAACTTGAGCGAGTTAGAAAACGGCTGTAAAAAGGCAGAACTCATTCAATAGTAAAAGAAAAAAGGGGAAACATTCCATTTATGAGGGCTTTCGCAGGTTTAACTATTCTGAATGGAAGAACCAAACGTTGGTATTTAAATTCTTTTATTCAACGAGCATTCAAAAAAAGGGAGAAGGCATTAAAACCATTGGTTGGCAGCATAAAAATCAACCCTATTGAAGATCATGCTGACCCCGACCACAACCAATGGAGAAGGCACAGACCCAGACGAGCTGCCAGCGAGATGTCAGGGAAGACGTGGGTTATAATGAACAATGCAGAATAAGGGAAAAAAACACGCAGCGCGCAGAGAGTAAGACACGCCCAGCTAAAACGTCGAAGCCACACGCGCATCTGTGCAATCACCCGCGAATTTAGGAACACACCCAGCCAATTGGAACGATAAGACACATATGGTAACCCACAAGGAAATAAACGCCCAGGTTAAGCAGACGCCCAACAAGCATGTATAACGCAGGCTACTAATGGGAAACGCCCAGTCACTGAAGATGGCTACCATAACTCAACGCAGACCACAAGGAATGCAGAGGTTAAAGTTAATGGAAAGAAGACAGAGTTTTAGCAATGTCGGGAGGGTTAACCTCAATGCAGACCCCCAAAACACAGGGAACCACATGGGAAATGCCTGACGCGTTTACAGGAACGAACACCATTACCTTCAGCACATTCAGTCATAGAAAAAAAAAATGCCATGCAACGGGTATACAAGACGCAGTAATGAAAACGAATGCCAGTAGCTTGTCATTCATCATAACAACGCAGATTATTTATACAACGTCCAACATCATTTAAAAATGCAGACTAAAACGCAGATTAGAAATACACAGACTAAAAACATAGATATGCCAGATCTGGGGAGTAACGCAGACCTCCAGCGATTAAATCGACTGTGAAGAGATTGGAAGGCATAATGAAATTCAGGCAACTGGTCAATTCGCCAATCAGATAGAGATAAAATATGATGTCATTAAACTAATGTTTGAATTATGGATACATGAAAACAGTCAAGGATTATTTGGAGAAACAATTCATAAAAATATGATTTCCAATTAAAATGAAGCTTAAAATGTGATAATGGGATTGTACATTTTTAATGTATGGACAATTCAAATTCAAGTGAAATCAATAAAACTGAATTTTCCAATTAATCCTCCTCACAGGACATAACGAGAAGCTTTCAACAAAAGGAAAAATATTCCAGTTTATCCTGATTTGAATATTTTTAATAAGACGCTGAAATTGGCAACGAGATAAATGAAATGTTTCAACTTAAAAAAAAAACTGTATAAAAGTCTCAACACAAGAAGGCCGTATTCCATTTTATGAACATTTAATAGTTTATGTATCTGGTTAAATTCGCAACATTCTTACAGCTATCAATCGAATAAGAGAGGACTCCTGACTTCCCTCCAAATTTTAATCCAACCTCTGCAATTCACTCAAGATGAGATCTGGAAGGCATAATACAATTTTTACATACATCGAACAGTTTCCATTCGGATTTATCCTATCAGTTGTACTACAGAACAATTTGTCCTTGAATTAAACATTTGATAAATATGGAGGCCATTTAGTTTTGGATTTTAATAAACACATCGTATTAGATATAAAATCAGTCAACAAAAATGGAAGTCATTACAGTTCAGATTTAACAAATATATTAAACAAGCATACCGAATTCCTTGTGCTCGCCTTGTATGTTGTCCGCGCCTCGATCGAAGTCCCGCGCTCCTTGCCGCTCCTGCTTGCCGACCATGGAACACTCATTGGTACCTCCCAGCCAAACGCTAGGGGTACCCTGCTTCCCCCTTAGCCCCCCGAGCCGCAAAGTGGCCACACAAGATCCAGAGATATTAGTTAGCTTCTCAGCTCGCCTCCACGGCTGAGCTACCACTCCAACACAGCTGAGATAAATCCAACTCCTCACAAGCAATCCCTCAAGCCACAATTCGGCAGCGTAACATTATGCTAACCGTTCCCCTTCTTGCTTCCTTTCCCCTTTCTTTTATAGAAAAATTTAGACCCACCTACTTTCCTAATCATTAATTAATTAATTTTTAATGACAAACCTCTAAACAATCTCCGCCGTCCAAGTNCATATATATAAGTAACCTCCTATTCAAATACAATATGACATCTCATTTAAAATTTTACAACACCACCTCATATTAAAATGGCCATGTATAAAAAATAGCCCTACATGAAATGACGACAATTAAGAAGGACTTTGTTTGAAAATGACATAAATAATAATGTTAAAATGACAATAAAAATATCCAAAAGCTAAAATGTCAACATAAAGAAGGGCTTCTTATAAAAATATGGTAAATAATAATCGATGTTCCCCCATGATAAACTAAAATAAAGGGATACCTTTTAAATCGGATGGTAAGGAATTTTCATAGCTCTATCTTCAAATATACAAATCTGGCATTCTCTAATTTCAACATTAATCTTGATTTCAACATTTAATATTAATATTAAACACAACCGTCCATACTTTATTACAGCCTTTAATTATAATGAAAACTGGCGGCCTATAATGACCCCATTAAATATGCGTTACAACATTCAATCTCTATTGTTAAATACCGCATTCTATAGTTGCTTACGACGTTTATTATAGAAAGAAAACTGACATTATAAATTGACTACATTAACTCTTGCTTTACCACATTAACATTTAATTAATAAATCCAACATACAAGAATCTGTACCAGCGTTTAAAAATGGAATGCGATCTGGCCTTCTATAATGACAACCTTTAATAAACGAGTCCCTACCGGAACGATTCTGATGTTTTAGGAGCGTGAAGATTCACACCTTTTTAAGGTATTTATTGTCCATAATATTTAAATAAGTCAAAGAAGGGTTATCCTGCAACCTGTCCGGCAAAGGATGTCATAAGTAATTTCTTAAACGAGAAGGTAGTGTACCTTAATAACTACAAGGATCAGGGCGAAGTTAACAGCTTGTGCATATTTCGGCAGTGAGACAATACACAGAGGTACTTTATATAATAAATGGTTGAAGTTAAGGCGTGATTGAAGTTCCAGGGCCATGAATTAAAAGGTTCCATAATTGGTCAGTCTTTTAGAAGGCCAAAAAGAAAAACAATTTAGAAGGATTGAACGGATAAGCCAGGTACAGGTCTCAGTTACCATTGGAGTCAAGTTATTAAATAAAACAATTATTAAAATGGCAAATTTCTACCGTGTTAATTTACAATTGGGATGCATACATTAATGAATGCATGTTTAAATAAATAAAACAAGAAACCACAGCGAGGCCAACGAACGCCCAACAACGCCCAACCACTGCCAGTAAAACGCGGACCAGTAAACGCAGACCTGTTCGACGTCACTGCCCAGAATTTGAAAATTTAAATCGAAGAGACGCAGACATTAAAATATTTGGAACGCAGATCAAAAATGATAAAACGCAGATCAAACATGATTCAAACGCAGAATAAAACAGTATTAAAACGTAGCTCAACGTGATAAAACGCATATCAAAACAAGATCCAAACGCAGATTAAAACGCCCCACTTATCAATATACATATACGCCCCATAACCGTGGCAAACACCCAATATAACATAGTACAGTTATGCCCCATATCAGTGGCAAAAACGCCATCATACAGTTGCCCAAAAACACCCCAATAACTGTAAAAACGTTGATCATTATGTAAACGTTGTTCACACGCCCAAGGGTCATTGAAGAGAAAAAAACGCAGCTCATTAAGCATGGAAAACGCGTTTCAAACGCCCAATATCAATTAAATGAAACGCAGGTCATTATGTCTTTATAACTCAGATATAACACCCAAAGAACTCCATAAAACACAAGTCCTTAACGCATTTAAACTCAGATAAAGAAAACGCCCCGTATCTACAATGCCTGCCAAAAGACACCCAACAAAATACATTCTTCTCATGGCCAAAAGCGGCGGTGACAATTTCAACATTGCCAGAACAAACTCACAATAACAACATCAATAACATTAACTTGCCGAAACTTGCCAGAACAAACTCACAATAACATTGTTGAAACGAAATTTGCCGAATGTAAAAATGCCAGAACAATCTCACAATATCAACATCAATTACATTAAATTGTCGAAAGTAAATATGCATTATACTTCACCAATTAAAATCATATCGTTGCCTTTCGCTTTCCTCGCACGACGTCCCGCGCTCTGTGTCGCGTCCCGCACTCTGTGCCACGTCCCGCGCTCCGTGCCGCATCCCGCGCTCTGTGCCACGTCCCGCTCGCCGACCGTAGGAGGCTCACCGGTACATCCCAACCAAACGCTAGGGGTACTCTGCTTCCCCCTTAGCCCCCCGAGCCGCAAAGGGGCCACACAAGAACCAGAGAGAACACTAGCTTCACAACACGCCTCCACGGCTGAGCTACCACTCCAACACAGCTGAGATAAACCCAACTCCTCACAAGCAATCCCTCAAGCCACAATTCGGAAGTGTAACGTTACGCTAACTGTTCATCCCCCTCTTCCTTCCTTTCCCTTTCTTTTATAAAAAAAATGAGACCCACCTACTTTCCTAATCATTAATTAATTAATTTTTAATGACAAACCTCTAAACAATCTCCGCCGTCCAAGTGTCACTCATCCCTAGGGTTCTCCAAAAATTAATTTCTTTTTAATAATTAAAAGACTAAATTCCCTCACTCCCCCAAAATCGGTACTTAATTTTCTCCTAGGGTTCCTAGATCCCCTCTCATGCTTTTAATCACTTTCCTAAAATGACGTTTCTGAAATTTAGTAACTCCTTAAATGCTGATTCCTTTTTTCTTTTTACCCTATGTCCCCTACTTTCCAATATTAAGTTTCCTTTATTTCTAGTTTCCTTATTTCCATTTTTATTTCTCTCTTTTATTATTATTTTATTATTATTTAAACCCAAAAGATAAATGCGGATTTTTAATCTTTTCAATACATATATATATATATTTTTTATTCCTAGCTTTTATTCTCCCACCCTTTAATAAATTTTTATTTCTTCTTTATCATTTAAAAGCCAAGGGTTTCGCTTAATTTATTTCCCCCATTACTTTACCCCCTTTACTTTTAAGAAGACTTTAATTAACACCTAGG
>SNQJ01S0002081.1:75413-87201 GCA_010110895.2 Picea sitchensis
GCATCATCAACCACCATGTCATATCATGTCAACAACATATCATAAATCAATAGCATATCATCCAAACAAAACAATATCACCGTAAATGAACAACTCAAATAGCCCACTCCCTGACTCAATCCAGAGTCCAAGGGAGTTTCATCGATGCCTCTGCATCCTCAAGGTCTGAAACCCTGCACACTCATTGAAACTGAGTCAGCAACATCTGTCTACATCAACGTAGTAAAAACATCATGTCATATAACTTAACGCATCATAATGAAGGAAACGTTTTATCATCATAAAAATCCAGATCACTTGCGAGCAAGTGTCCTCAAAGAATAACTTTGGTAAGTGCGCTAGAGCGGGATGTTACAGCCACAGCGAGGGGTTAGACTCTATTAAAAGGAAACATTATAGTAATTGTATTTCGTTAACAACCTTTCCATTAGTTCCTGACAACAATAAGTTAACTCTATTATATAACTTCATTTAGAATCAATTTGTGCATTGAATAACTTGACTTGACACTATTTACGAACAACAAGAAAGCTTCAATTTATTTGAATAGCATCGAAGTGGTGATTAATCATAAACAACAAATAAACTCAATTTGAATTAAATAGCTTGACATGACATTTAGTTACAACAATAAGATAGCATTAACGTTGCATGAAATAGCATAGAAATCGCTTTTATTTATGACCGCATTACAACATTAAAATGGAATTACAATTGCATTGAAATGGCACTCATTTATTGACAACAACCACTTATATAAATTACACAACAATTGCAAACTAATCGTGTGTAGATTTATATATGATGGACAACATGATGTAAGTAATATTTTTGTTAGTGATATAACCTGTGATATAAGGAGGTTGATTAATAGTGTTACATTAATAATGATGTACATTTTATATAGTTAATATCGTTACGTACGGTTAAATTGTTAAATGATAATTGTGTTATTGATTAATTAGGACTTGTCATTTAGGACAGAATTGCCATTTAAATAATGAAGTCGCGTAAGATCTCTTTTAAATGATGATTAGTGCACTTAATTTAATAGACACATACCGTGCGGGCAAGCATGTTGATTTGTTGAGTTATGTTTTAGTTCACACTTGATAACATTTATGTCTTTAGTAACATTACAATATTTTACCCTTCATGCCTAGACCTCTTAATTAACTTTAGGGATTCTTGGATGTCGTCGAGTCATTCATTGGGTTGCGATTGGTTGACTGATGTCTTTCTTGCATCTTGTCTACTTGTTGCTTGGGGGCATAGGTGTAGTCTTCCTATCAGTTATTTTGGCTTTTAGCAAGTCGGATTTATCTTGAGCGCTTGGTCCAGATAAGTTAGGTAGTGCTAGGGTTATTTCCGTGTCTACCACCTAGGGATGACATGATTCATGATGAGGGGATCATGGAGCTCCGTTTTGGATAGCAGCGAATGATAACTTGGTTGGATTCGGTGCCTTCCGTGTGAGTGTGGATGAGCATTGTAAGTTTTCATTTGGTGCATGGGTTGAATGCCTTCATGAATTTGGTTCACTCCTTGAGGCTCTAATCATTGGTCATCAAGGTCGATGTGTCGAGAGGGCGATGTTTTCCCTTATCTTGTAGGCGTGGTCTTGTTTTCATCGGGCGGGTAGTCGGTTCTCCTTGTTGTTTTACGCATGTTTCGCCTAGCTTCTCTTGTGCTAGTGCATGGAGTCATAGATGTATGTTTCCTATTAGACAGGCATGGTGCTCGCCCTCAGGTGTGTTCTCTAGATGTAATCGTTTTTTCATCCTGTAAAAAAGAAAAGAAAAAAAACTGCACTGCGGATTCACTGGTAGTCATAACGACGAGATTGTTTCATATGGTATGAAAGTAGGGTTCACCCGCAACTTGGGAACACTATGAATTTTGTTGATATAATATTTTATTATAATGATTCTAATTAAGTTGACTTGTATTTTTGCAAGTAATCATGGTTAGAGGATGCCGCAAAGGCAGATGATGGGGTGCTAGGGGAGGAGGCACGATGCCTCTAATAACATCCACACATGAGGGATCTAACCCCTAGGGAGATGAACAAGTTGTCGGGAAGGAGCATATAGTAGTGGGTGATGTGGTTGGGATGGTGAGGTCTTTCCAGCAGATGTTTGAGATACTGATCAACCATTTGGACAGAGATGAGGCCAGGGAGCCAACACCTCCTGAGGGTCCACCGCGCGCTCCAGTTGGTACTGGTAGCATTCACCACGAACTCGAGAAGGTAAAATTTCTCGAGTTCTTTGGTTCCCTGGATGGCGTAGCCACTGAGGCATGGTTGGAGAATATGGAAATGTTCTTTGCACCTCGCAACTATACCTCCAAAATGAAGGTTCGCATGGTGGTATTTCAACCGAAGGGGAGATCCCCTCTATGGTGGAATATTCTCCTACCACAATTGAACATCACCGTTGAAGTCATTTCATGGGAATTGTTCAAGGAGTGGATCCTAGAAAGGTACCTATAAGAGGAATTCATTGAGCATTAGCTCAATGATTTCAACACCTTATGATAGGGAAATTGTACGATGCCCAAGTACGAGGCCCGTTTTATGGAGTTTCTTCGGTATTCTCTGCATCTTAATACTGAGAAACTTAAGGTCAATAGGTTTGTGTTTAGACTTAATGGTAGCATACATGAAAAGGTTAGGATTTTGATGCCTCAGACCTTGCATGATGTCGTCTAGAAGGCCCTCATACCAGAGTAGGAGCTTATCAGTGAGGGTCACAACAGGACTCTAGTGAGACCGACAGGGTAGGTGTGATCCTGTGCACAACAACATCAGACACCAGCTAGACATATGCCTTGATATTGTGGCTTCCAAAGGGGATCCACTTGCACTACACCTCGACGAACAATGCCTCATCAATGGAATCCTTACAGAGGACCACCACAACCACAACAATTTAGACCTGTTCAACAGAATAGACACGGATTCTTAGTCTATGGGCTGTCAACTTCTACTTTGGGTACCAAGAGTAGTGGACCGAAGAAGGGGTCTTGGACGTGTCGGGAGCCACACTACTAGCATGACATCCCAGTGGAGAGGATTAGAGTGTCTGGATCAGCTGGAACCACTACCGTGGGAGATTTGGGCAAGGCCCATAAGATTCATGCAACGGTGAATAAATTATAGGTAGAGCACCAGTCGACTATGATCGAGACGTCAAGTACCGTCACTAACCAGACCCTTAGTATTTGTATAGATTCCAGTGCTACCAAGAGTTTCATTTCTGGTGCAACGCTAAAAAGGATTAAGGTAAAGGCAGTCGAACAAGATATGTTTAGCTTAATAAAGGAAGCTTCAAGAGCCAAATATAAGGTTGGAGGAAAGTTTATGGGCTATACCCTTAACCTGGGAGAGTGTTTCACCAGGGCCAACCTATACGTGATGATATTAGGATCTTATGATGTCATAATCAAAATGGACTAGTTGGAATCGCATGAGGTGATACTGAACTGTAAGACAAAATGGTTGAGGTTGGTCGATGATGAGGGACAAAGACGTGTGATTGTAGGAAAAAACTAGGGAGTTTCCCTGAAGTTCATATCTTCATTGCAGCTATGGAAGAGCATGCACAAGGGATGTAATTTTTATGCGATCCTTGCATTAAACAAGAAGGGAGTAGTGGAAGGTATATAACACCTTCGTGTGGTGAGAGAGTTTGTGAACGTCTTCTCGGAGGAGTTACCTGGGATGTCGCTAGAGAGGGAATTGGATTTTACCATAAACCTAAAACTGGGGACTGAACCGATGGCTAGAATGCCTTATCGGATGTCGACCCCAGATTTACAGGAGTTGAGAATGCAACTAAAGGAATTGTTGGACCTAGGACTGATACATTCAAGTGTGTCACCATGGAGTGTGCCTGTTGTTTTCATACGAAAGAAGGATGGGTCATGAAGGCTTTCCATTGACTCCCATCAATTGAAAAAGGAAACGATCAAGAACCAGTATATGTTGTCGAGGATTGATGATTTGTTCGATCAGATGAAGGGTGCTATGGTTTTCTCAAAGATCAATTTACGATAAGGGTATCACTACTTACAGATCAAGGAGAATGTTGTCCCTAATACCACCTTTAACATGAGGTTTGGTCATTACGAGCTTACTATTTTACTGTTTGGACTAACAAATTCCCGAGGGGTATTTATGATTTTGATGAACAGGGTGTTCCATGAGTACTTGGACAAGTTCGTCCAAGTATTCATTAATTATATTTTGATTTACTCTCAGATGATGGAGGATCATGACGAGCAATTGTGCTTGGTACTATAGTTTCTGTGAGAGAACACATTGTATGGGAAGTTTTCCAAATTCTGGTTTTATCAATCAAGGATTCACTACTTAGGGCATGTCATCTCCGGCAAAGGTATCATCGTGGGTCCATAAAAGGTCAAGGCTATTATGGAATGGACAACACCGACGAATGTCTCATAAGTGCGTAGATTCATGGGTTTATTAGGATACTATCGACAGTTCATCGAGGGATTTTCGAAGATAGAAAATCTGATCACGAAGTTGCAGAAGAAGAAAAATAATTTCGTTTGGACTAAGAAATGGGCATAATCATTTTGGAGGCTCAAATAGATGTTGATAACAACACCGATAATAAAGGTCCCTAACGTGGACATCAACTTCTTGGTATGCACTGATGCATCCAAGGAAGGCTTAGGCAGAGTCTTGATGCAAGATGGATGAGTGATCGCTTACATATTAAGAAAACTGAGAAGGCATGAGGAAAACTATGCAACACACTATTTGGAGTTGTTAGCCATCGTATATCCCTTGATGGTTTGGAGACACTAGCTTGTTGGATGGAAATTTGAACTAAAGACGCACCACTATGGACTACATTATATATTTATGTAAAGTGACTTGAATGCGCGACAACGCCGTTGGTCAGAACTGCTTAGCGAGTAGGATTTCAAAATTTATTACATAAAAGGAATACTGAACCAAGTGGTAGATGCATTAAGTCGAAGACCACACATATTTTTGGTGTTGCCTCTTCAGACAAATCTACATGAAAATATTTTAACTTTACAGCGTGACGATGACTGGTACAAAGAGGTCGAGGATTTTATCGAACAAAACACAATGATGGTACCAAGATTTGAAGGATTATTGAGGTTTAAAAATCGGATTTATGTACCACCGAATGACACGTTGAGGAGATTGATCCTAAATGAGGCTCAAAGAGTAGTATACATGGCTCACTCGAGAGTTTCAAAGATGAGGGAGAACCTTAAACCCTTATTCGTTTGAAAAGGAATGAAGGCATACATAGTCAACTATGTGGCCAGATGTCTAGAATGTTAGTAGGTAAAGGTTGAACATAGACATCCAATAGGATTACTATAGAAACGTGTTATTCTGGAATCAAAATGGGAGGTTATTTCGATGGATTTTATTGTTGTATTTCCACTGATGACAAGGAGACATGACTCAATTTCCGTAGTAGTCGACACTCTCATGAAGAGTTATCAATTTATTCTTTTGCGTATGATGTATTAGGCACCTAACATAGCTATAGTTTTCATCAGTGATATTGTGAGGCTGCATGTAATTCCTAAGAGGATTATATCTGATCGAGGATCGATGTTTACTAGAAGATTTTGGACTAGTTTCCAAGAAGCCTTGTGAACCCAACTTAAATTTAGTACTGTGAATCACCTGAAGACTGACGGGAAGACTGAACGAATGAACCAAACCTTGGAGGACATGTTACGCATGTATGTGATGGACCAACAAAAGCATTGTGAATAATTCTTTCCACTGGTGGAATTCACTTTTAACAACAGTTACCAAAACACCATTAAGATGGTGCCTTTCAAGTTCCTTTATGGCTGACCATGTTGGACACCTTTGAGTTAGGATCGGCTTGAGGATAGGGTCCTGGTGGTACTATAAGAAATCCAAGAAATGGAAGAGAAAATGAAAAAAATAAGACAAAGGATTAAAGAAGCACAAGATCGACAGAAGAGTTATGTCGATGCGCACCATGTTGATTGTAGTTACAAAGTTGGCGATTGAGTCTTCTTGCAGGTAAAACCGCATAATATTTCAATCGAGTTTGGAAAGGGAGTTAAAATATCTCCGAGGTTTGTGGGACCTTTCAATATTGTGTAGAGGAAGGGGCCCATGTCCTATCAACTAGCCTTGCCTGATTCTTTTAGGCGTATGCATGATGTTTTCCATGTATCTATTTTGATACATTATATTAGTGACCCTACACATGTTATTGACATGATTTCCTTGCAGGTATCAGATGAGCGGGTGCTCATGGCTAAGCCGATCCACATCCTGGATTGTCACATTCGACAACTACAACATCGAACAATAGATCAGGTCAAGGTAAAGAGGGACAACTATTGTCCGCACTTGGTGACCTCGAAGGACACATATGATATGCGCCAACAATTTCCATTTTTGTTTGATATATAGACTTATGATACCATTGGAGAACACAGTGCATCATGAAGGGCATGTCGCACTAGAAAAACAGAATGAGGTGAGTGGCACCCTTGGAGCACGTAATGCGTCCTGAAGGGCACGTCGCGCAAGGGAAACAGAATGAGGTGAGTGGTACCCTCGGAGTACCTAGTGCTTCCTGAAGGGAACGTTGCATTTTTAAATAATAAACAAATAAACCTATATGGGTTTAGAATGAATAATGTTATGAGAAAGATTTAAAAAAAAAATCCTAATAAAATGTCGCCCAACCTAGGAAAATAACGTCTAGGTCTAAGTGATACTTGTGATAATATATATATATATATATATTGATGTAAAAATAAAAATAAATGTAAAAATAAATAAATAATAATGATAATCGTCATTAATCATGTGACGATAAGGGGGTAATCATTTCAATTAATTTATAAAAAAAAACTTTTGGGAGATAAAATTTAAAAAGTGGGAAAAAGGGGAGATAATTGTTTTGTTACTTATGCTAATTAAAAATTTATTAATTAAAAAGAAAAAGGGAAAACAGGTAATCTTCTACACTTGCCAATTTGAGTTTTAAATGAAAATGGAAAGAGGGAAATTTAAAAGAATTAGGAAACTAGGAAAAAGAGGGAAACATAAAAGGAAAGTGGAAACACAAGGAAAAAGAAGAAATACTAACTTAGTAAGGTATCTATCATTTAAGAACTTTCTAAATTAAACTCAACTAGTAAATTAGTAAGGGGGTAAGTCATTAAAATGTGTAAGGGAATATGGGGACACCTGGGATCGATTATATGAATGATTTTAGGTGGGTGAGAGAAATAAGAGTAATTAATTAATTAATGAAATTAATTTATGGTGCAATGAAGGGGATGGGTGACACATGTACAAGGAGGATTTTTGTGAATAAAATTATTAAACAATAAATTAAACGAGAATTTGGAAAAGTAAATGACTTAGAAACTCTATATAAAGGAGGGAGGAGGAGGATGATGGATCTCTTCAGTGATGTGTAATGTTACGTTGTAGAAATTTAGACTTGACTGACTTAGCTTGTGGGAGTTGGGATATGCAGCTCAGTGAAGAGTGGTAGCTCGGCCTTGTGAGGTGAGCTGGGAGATAGTTGTTCTTTGTTTTAGTATGTGTGTCCCATTTATGTCATGGGGGTATAAGGGGGAATAAGAGTACCCATACCATTGGCTAGGAGGTATCGGTGAAGTCCCATCGGTTGGGAAGCTGGAGTGGCACAGAGCGCGTGGGATAATGACTCAAAGCTAACGACTTGGGATATGGTACACTTACTTGATTCTACATGGTATATTTTTATTATACCTCACACAATCAATTCTGTATTTTAATCGGGTAAATAAAATGTTGACTTGGCATTTAAATTGATCACTTGATTTTCCCCTAGCCTTAAGCTCATTGTTGACTTGACTCCCTTGGAAATCAATCCCTGAATGTAGATATTGTCCTATGGTTTTATTGAATTGTGATGAGTTTTCACTTTTTACTTCTCCTTCGTCCCTACCTCATCAGTCCACGCTTGAGGAGTTGACCAGGAGCTGGATCGACGGTGATCACTTCGGTGTTAATAGACCTATAGATCGTAATGCCCTTCTTTTTTGTGCGTGGATGATGAGTGAAGGATGTGTTTTCCAAGTCATCTATCCCTCTGATTGTTCTTGGTTGATTGATGGTCATTGTACCTTCTTGTGTTGAGTAATTTCGTCATTGTTATCCCTCCTATGCCCTAAATTTTGAATCCAAATTTTACTATTTCCTGGATAGTTTAGCTCTGCACTTAATGTGCTCCCTCGTGATTATACTCAACATTTGTTTTTCACCTTTCAATGGCATATTTACCCTACAACTTTACTAGTATTGTTCACTAAATGGTAGCGTTTTTCTCTCTTGTTTAATGATAGAGGTTTATTATTGGGCTGTGAATTGATTCGCTTGCACAACAAATCCGTCACTTTACTTGTAAAATTTTTATGCTTGGGATACTCTGAATTCCCTTTTTTTTGGCTGGAATATTTCCCCTATTGAGTGCCACGTCGAGGCGTTTTGTTTTTTATTGCTTGTGCCTTCTTTATTACAATTTTTTTTGCATGTATGCATTTTCATTTTTGGGGCATGCTTCTTCGACATACTATCTAACTGCATTTGTGGATGGAAGGACTGCGTTATTGTTTGGGAGGGTTATGCCTATATTTTACCTTGTATTATCTACATTCCTTCTTATGTATCCCAACCCCTTTGGCTTTCACCACCACATGTTGGGTAGTTAACAAATTTAGGCATTCACCAACATTCATTTTATTAAGAGATGGCATATTGTAGTATTGGCTGCATTTTTACTTTTAAATGAAAACGGATTTATTTTGATTGAGGGATATAATGCTCTGCTATTTTTATATTGAAGGCGCGACCATTGCTGAATTATTGCCCTGTGTTCTTTTTTACATATTGAACGCGTTTTTAATTTGGACATCTTGCTCTACGTTTTTTTTTTATTGAAGGTGTCTTCATTGCTGGATAGTTTGCTCTGGGGATTTTGCCATTTTTTTCTTAGACCGCAATCGTTTTCGGTTTACCTACCGAATTGCCTCTCTACTTGGAATCCATTTTCTTTAACCTCTCAGCCTTAGTAATGCGTTTTGATTTCAACTTTTGGTATGTGATTTTCTAGCAGATTTCAGTCGGATTTAAGGGCGAGGTTAATGCCCTGCGTCTTCCTTACTCCCTCACGAGCTACCTCCATTTTCATTGATTAACCTCCAATTCAATCATCTTCTTTATTTTTCCTTCTGGCAGCAAAATTTTTGTCTGTAAATTTGTCATGCAATTTTAGTGGTGCTAACTATGGCAGCAAATTAGTGACTATGGTGTAACAACACTACTTTTAATTACTATTGCGATTTTAATTACTATTGCTAGTGAATTAGGTGGTTGTGGTTGAGTGTTGTGGTTTGATTATTTTAACTATGGAGTATTGCGATTTGAGTATTTATTTACTGGTTTGCGTATTGCGGTTTGACTTGAGATTTGAAATTTAATTACTATCGTGACAACAAGGGGATAGACTCTATTAAAAGGAATCATTATAGTGATTGTCTTTCAATAACAACCTTTCTATTAATTCTAGAGAGAAATAAGTCAACTCTATTATATAACCTCATTTAGCATCAATTTGTGCATTGAATAACTTGACTTGACATTATTTACGAACAACAAGAAAGCTTTAATTTCTTTGAATAGCATCAAAGTGGTGATTAATCATAAACAACAAATAACCTCAATTTCCATTTGTTGGCAAATTCGGTGAACAGGCAGCGTAAGGCAGTGTAAGCTTGTCATTGATGGCAAGTACAACATTGAATATGACAGGCAAACAGAAGACAAGTTCAGAGAGGTGAATGATCGAAAGCAGTGAGTGCACACAGTGAGAGTCGTTAGATTTGGTGCAGAGTCACCGACAGTCGTCGGATCTACGGAAGTTGCACGAAGGATAAGTTCCCATGAACAAGAGGAGAAGCTTCATCGAAGAATCGGGAATCGGAGTTTCACGAGTCTCGTGAACAATGACAACGAAAACCCTGAAATCGCGATATGTGATTTCGCGATGTAATCACAGCCGTTGGATAAGAAGGAATCTGGACCGTAGTTTACAACCTTTGTCGGAGAGAGGATCTAAGCTGTTAGATCTGTATAAGATGCAAGAGAGATAAGCCATCGGAGAATCAGGGATCGGGACTTTGAAATGTCCAATTCACTCGACAACGAAAACCCCGAAATCACGATATGCGATTTCGCGATTTGATCGCAGCCGTTAAAGAAAGCATGAGATATGGATCGGGATTTTCAATATGTCAAGAACACACTGCAACAGAAACTCTGAAATCGCGAAACGCGATATTGCGATTCAATCACAGTCATTGAGCCAAGATTGCACCTGAACCGTTGATCCAACTCATGACAACAGACTATGCCAGCTAGGGACACGTGGCACAACCAGGGAATTACAGGTGTCAGCTAGATTCAACACTTCAGGCACATGTAAGTCAAGAATCAGAGTGACACGTGGCAGGATCTAACACGTGTCAAACCACGTGTGACGTCAGCAGAGGCATTGGCGATCGGGACTTTGAAATGACAAAGTCACTTGACATCGAAAGTCTCGAAATCCCAGAGGGATCGGGACCATCCATCTGAGGGACAGGTGTCGAAGATCAAGGCGCCATCGGCATTTTTGTTCATCGGGAAATCGGGGAGCCCATTGACAAGAGTTTTGTGCAAGTCAGAATCGTGATCCATGAAACCCCGATGAGTGGGGGGCAGCTGTCATCACAGTAGAGCAAGAGGACAGATGCATAGTGGAGGCCAGCTGTCAGCGTAACGGACCGTCGGTATTTGGACGATCAGGAATCTCGTGGTTGTATGCATGGAGGCATCACAAACCCCGTAGCCCCGATGGGGTAAGATTGTGGTCACGGAGTAATGGTCATGTGGACCCGGAGGGCTAAAGATCGGGAAAGGAGCACATCGGGGATCGGAGAATCGGGGGTTCCGAGTACATGTGCATCTCGACACTGAGAATGTCGAAATCGCGATGAGTGAAATCCCGATGGGATCTGAACCATTGGATCAAATATTGATCGGAGGGTTGTTGTTCTTTCTTACATTAACGCTTCAGTTATGAATCTGTTAAGAGAAACAGACTGATCATGAAAAATCGGTTAGCGTTTCAGTTGCCAAGATAGATGTCCTTGTATTACCTATTGGAAGAGGAAGTGGAATCGTCAAGAAAGTGTGTATAAAAGAAAATGAGCGAGACTGAAATGTTGTTGTCATTTTGAAAGAAAAATGAGTAAACAGTAAGAAAATAAAAATGAGCAGAGGCATAGCAAGAAAAGAAGAAAATGCATAGAGCGAGATGAAATGCAGAGAAGAAGCAAAGCAGAATGAAAGACAGAACAGAATCAGAGCAGAATGACAGAAGAATGTGATGCAGAGATGACTTGTTGAGGAAGTAGAAGAATTGTAGAACAATTTGTTGAAGATCAGATTTACAGAACAGAGTAAAAATGGTAAGAAGTGATGTATCTGCATAAGTTGTCTGTGTATTCATTATTTAATATTCTAGGGAGGTTGGGAGGTTCTCGGGAGGACTGTTGTCCTCAGAGGTTCAAGTGGAATCTTGAACACAGGAAGTTGTTGCTTCCATCTGGTTGCAACCAGAGAAACTAGGGTGGCAGGGTGGTGCTAGGGAGAACAAGTGTTCTCTGTTATACAGGTTGGAGC
>SNQJ01S0002081.1:93059-106454 GCA_010110895.2 Picea sitchensis
CACTATAATGTTATGAATATGAAATAGGATTCGGAAATTCGTATGTTCGGAGACCGGAATTTTAATGTAAGGTGTAAAGGTGATGATGATGTAATACGTAAAGGAATGCCATTGAACAATTGTTTATAATTTATGTACTTGCAATAGATTGTGTGGAAATGAGTAATGGTATTGTTCTCTCCCTATAAGAATTGCAAAGTTAGAGTTGATATCGTTGAAATGCATGATCCTTATCCTTATTGCAATGTTATTATCATTAGTAAACATAATGATATGGTTACCTTATTGTAAGGCTAGTATAAACTATTGTTCTTGATAAAAAATATGTGGTGGTTCGCTTAAACACCGTTAAACTTGGGTGTTCATTGTCAGAGTCCTTGTCACGCGCCTTCCGTAAGGGGCGCAATTGTTCTTCTTATTTAGGTTGTACTTGATTGTGGTCAATTGGTTGCTTGGTCTGTTGTGTCGGGTGGGATGTAGACACCTCCATGTTCCTCAGAACAGTTGCCATCCCTGAGACCTTAAATGGTTAAAATCGATGGGAACCTGGGCTTGAGCGTTGATTATGTGTCTTGGAGGTCCTAACGTTGCAGGGTAGGACGGGCGGGTGGTCAGTTTTACTTTTTGTCACTAAATGTTTGCGTTGCGCACCTTATGCCTATGGTTGTATATTGTTTGCAGTTACTCGTCGTGTGCCTTTAGTCTTATTGTGATGAACATCATGGTTGCGTCTTGTCGGTTTTCCAGGACGTCGCACAGTTAGGTGTGTTGTTACTTCTACACGTGTGCACACACGAAAAAAAAAAAAAAATTTGCACCTGTTACTAGAATGGTCGTCGTAACTAGGAAGGTCGTTACATATGGTATCAGAGCGGGTTCGACCCACGACTTGGGATTCACTACGGGTTCCATTGACATGATTATGTTGATTATTCTCTTGTTGATCGAGTTGATTGTGTGTGTGCAGGTAATCATGGTTAGAGGACGCCGCGGAGGCAGACGACGGGGTGCTAGGGGAGGAGGCGCGACGCCTCCATCAACATCCATGCCTGAGGGGTCTAACCCCCAGGGAGGCGAGCAGGTCCTTGGACAGGAGCAGATCGCAGTTGTCGATGTCGTGGGGATCATGAGATCCTTCCAGCGCATGTCCGAGGCGCTGATCAGCAGATTGGACAGAGAGGAGGCCAGGGCGCCGACACCCGCTGAGGTTCCGCCGCGCGCACCGGCCATTACTGGTAGCATTCACCGTGAACTCGAGAAGGTGAAATTTACTGAGTTCTTTGGTGCCCCGGACGACGTAGCTGTCGAGGCATGGTTGGAGAATATGGCGATGTGCTTCGCACTTCGCGATTATACCTCCAACATGAAGGTCCGCATGGCGGTCTTCCAACTAAAGGGGAGCTCTCTTCTATGGTGGAAGACGCCCCTACCGCAGCTGAACATGGCCGTCGAAGACGTGTCATGGGAACTATTTGAGGAACGGTTCCGGGAGAGGTATCTTTCAGAGAAATTTATTGAGCGTCAGCTCAATGAGTTCAACGCTTTACGACAGGGAGGTCGTACAGTGCTCGAGTACGAGGCACGTTTTATGGAGATGCTCCGGTATGCTCCGCATCTAAACACTGAGAAGATCAAGGTCAACATGTTCGTGTTTGGCCTTAATGACAGCCTGCATGCAAAGGTTAGGATTCTGATGCCTCAAACCTTGCACGACGCTGTCCAAAAGGCCCTCATAGCAGAGGAGGAGCTTATTAGCGAGGGTTAGACTAGGACTCCATCAAGACCAATAGGGCAGGGTTCCGCTGGTACACCGCAGCATCAGACACCGACGAGACATACGCTGGGATATTGTGGCTTCCAGAGGGGATCCACGTTCACTACACCACGACGACCGCCACCTCAACAACGGACACCTTACCGAGGACCATAGCAACAGCAGCGTCACCCGCAGCTGCAACAGTTTAGGCATGTTCAGCAGAATAGACCAGGTTTCCAGGCCAGTGGGCCGTCATATTCTACTTCGGGTACTAGGACTACTGGGCTGAAGAAGGGGTGTTGGACGTGTGGGGAGCCACACAACCAGCGAGACTATCCTGTGGAGAGAACCAGGGCGTCCGGATTAGCCGGACCTACTACAGTGGGAGATATGGGCAAGGCCCATGGGATTCACACGGCGGTGAATAACCGCCAGGCAGAGCACTAGTCAACTGTGCTCGAGACGACAGGTACTGTGACTGACCAGACCCTTAGTATTTTGATAAACCCAGGTGCTACTGAGAGTTTTATTTCTGGTGCAGCGCTAAAAAGGATTAAGGTTAAGGCAGTTGAACAGGATGAGTTTAGCTTCGTGGAGATGGCTTTGGGAGAAAAACAGAAAGTTGGAGGAAAGCTTATGGGTTATGCCCTTAACCTGGGAGAGTTTGTCACGAGGGTCAACCTGTATGTCACGATATTAGGATCTTATGACGTCATGATCGGCATGGATTGGTTGGAATCGCATGAGGTGATACTCAACTGTAAGATGAAACTGTTGATCTTAGTCGATGATGAAGGACAGAGACGAGTGATAGTAGGATGGAACCAGGGAGTATCTTTGAGGTTTGTCTCTTCCTTACAGTTACGGAAGAGTATGTGCAAGGGGTGAAATCTTTATGCGATCCTTGCGCTAAATGAAAAGGGAGTAGCAGAAGGTCTAGAACACCTTCCGGTGGTGAAGGAGTTTGCGGATGTATTTCCAGAGGAGTTGCCTGGGATGCCGCCAGAAAGAGAATTGGAGTTTACTATAGACCTGAAACCAGGGACTGAACCGATAGCGAGAACGCCTTATCGGATGTCGACCTCGGAGTTGCAAGAGTTAAAAATGCAACTGAAAGAGTTGTTGGACTTGGGATTGATACGTCCTAGTGTGTCACCGTGGGGTGCACCAGTTATTTTCATTCGGAAGAAGGACGGATTGTGGAGGCTTTGCATTGACTATTGTCAACTGAACAAGGCTACGATCAAGAATCAATACCCCTTACCAAGAATTGATGATCTGTTCGATCAGATGAAGGGTGCTACGGTGTTCTCTAAGATCGATTTGCGATCAGGGTATCACCAGTTACGGATCAAGGAGATTGACGTCTCTAAGACCGCTTTTAAGACGAGATTTGGACATTATGAGTTTACTGTTTTACCTTTTGTATTGACAAACGCCCCGGGCGTATTCATGAGTTTGATGAACGGGGTGTTCCGCGAGTACTTGGACAAGTTCATCCAAGTATTCATTGACGATATTTTGATCTACTCTCGGACGACGGAGGAGCATGACGAGCACTTGCGCTTGGTACTAAAATGTTTACGAGAACACAAATTATATGGGAAGTTGTCCAAATGCTCTTTCTATCAATCGAGGATTCACTACTTAGGTCATGTCATCTCCGACGAAGGCATCGCCATGGATCCAGCCAAGGTTGAGGCTATTATGGAATGGCCTGCGCTGACGAATGTCACAGAAGTGTATAGTTTTATGGGTTTAGCAGGATACTATCGATGGTTTGTCGAAGGATTTTCAAGGATAGCAAATCCGATCACGGAATTGCAAAAGAAAAACAAGAAGTTTGTTTGGACAGGGAAATGCGCGGAAGCATTTCGGAGGCTTAAGGAGTTGTTGACGACCGCGTCGATACTAAAAGTCCCTGACATGGACGCAGACTTCTTGGTATGTATTGACGCATCCAAGGAAGGGTTAGGCGGAGTCTTGATGCAAGACGGACGAGTGATTTCTTACATTTCGAGAAAACTGAGAAGGCATGAGGAGAACTACCTGACGCATGACTTGGAGTTATTAGCCATAGTATATTCCTTAAAGGTATGGAGACACTACCTGGTTGGAAGAAAATTTGAATTAAGGACTGATCATTGTGGATTACAACACATTTTTACGCAAAGTGACTTGAATGCACGACAACGGCGTTGGTCGGAATTGCTTAGCGAGTACGACTTTGAGATTACTTACATAAAGGGAACAGTGAATCGAGTGGCAGATGCTTTGAGTCAGAGGCCATGCATCTTTTCGGTGTTGCCTCTTCAAACGAATCTACGTGAGAAGATTCTCACTTTACAGCGTGACGATGACTAGTACAAAGAAGTCGAGGATTTTATCGGACAAAACACTATGATGGTACCACGATTTGAGGGATATTCTTTTGATAGTGATGGTTTATTAAGGTTTAGAGGTCAGATGAACGTATCACCAAATGACGAGTTGAGGATGTTGGTCCTGAGCGAGGCTCATAGAGCATTTTACATGGCTCACCCGGGAGTTACGAAGATGAGGGAAGACCTTAAGCCCTTGTTCTTCTGGAAAGGAATGAAGGCTGACATAGTCAACTTTGTGGCTCGATGTCTCGAGTGTCAACAGGTAAAGGCTGAACATAGATACCTGGCAGGATTACTTCAACCACATGCCAATCCGGAATCGAAATGGGAAGTCATTTCGATGGATTTTATTGTTGGATTGCCCCTGACGGCAAGGAGACACAACTCGATTTTTGTGGTGGTAGACACTTTGACGAAGAGTACTCACTTTATTCCTGTGCGTATGACGTATCAGGAACCGGACATAGTGAGAATTTTCATCAGCGAGATTGTGAGGATGCATGGCGTGCCTAAGAAGATTATATCCGATCGAGGATCGGTGTTTACTGGACGATTTTGGACGAGTTTCCAAGAGGCCTTGGGAACCCAACTTAATACTGCGTATCACCCAGAGATTGACGGACAGACAGAACGTATGAACCAAACCTTGGAAGACATGTTGCGCATGTACGTGATGGACCAACAAAAGCGTTGGGAGGAATTCTTGCCTCTCGTAAAGTTCGTTTACAACAACAGTTACCAGAGCACCATTAAGACGACGTCTTTTGAGTTACTTTATGGGCGACCGTGTCAGACGCCCTTCTGTTGGGATCAGATTGAGGATAGGGTCCTGGTGGGATCGGAAGCGATCCAAGAAATGGAAGAGAAGATGCAAACCATAAGACAAAGGATAAAGGAAGCGCAAGATCGACAGAAGAGTTATGTCGATGCGCACCGAGTCGACCGTAGTTACGAGGTCGGCGATCGAGTCTTATTGCAGGTAAAAACGCATAAGAGTTCAATGAAGTTTGGAAAGGGAGCTAAACTCTCTCCTAGGTTCGTGGGACCTTTCGAGATTATGGAGAGAAAGGGGCCCGTGGCCTATCGACTATCCTTGCCTGATTCTTTGAGGCGTATGCACGACATTTTTCATGTATCTGTTTTGAGACATTATATTAGTGATCCTACACACATGATTGACATGAGTTCCTTGCAGGTATCAGATGAGGGAGCGCTCACGGATGAGCCAGTCTGCATTTTAGATCATCGCGTTCGACAGTTACAACGTCGAACGGTAGATCAGGTCAAGGTCCAATGGGACAATTATAGTCCGCACTCGATGACCTGGGAGGACGCATATGATATGCGCCAGTAGTTTCCATTTTTGTTTGATAGATAGACTAATGATACTGTGGTATTTATGATATTATGGTACATTTATTTCGGCATTTATACTGAAAAACTTCAGGACGAAGTTTAGACCAAGAGGGGGTGTATGTAACATCCTGCTCTGGCACACTTACCAAACTTATTCTTTGAGGACACTTGCTCGCAAGTGATCTGGATTTTTATGATGATAAAAGTTTTCCTTCATTATGATGCGTTAAGTTATATGACATGATGTTTTTACTACATTGATGTAGACAGATGTTGCTGACTCAGTTTCATTGAGTGTGCAGGGTTTTGGACCTTGAGGATGCAGAGGCATCGGTGTAACTCCCTTGGAGTCCGGATTGAGTCAGGGAGTGGGCTATTTGAGTTGTTCATTTACGGTGATATTGTTTTGTTTGGATGATATGCTATTGATTTATGATATGTTGTTGACATGATCTGACATGGTGGTTGATGATGCAGGCTGACGATAGCTTGCCGACAAGACTCACATATGGACTAAAGGGGCCACACACGAGTTCCAGAGAGATTGAGGGAGAGGTGTGGACAGCAACCCTGCCATAGCCTACTAGCACTCTCGCTGTGGCTCGAACTGTAGGTTAACGATTACCTAGTTTGAGAGGATCCACGATGTCGTGAGGGCAGACTGCGACAGACGCTCACGATGATTCTAAGGGGTGTGCAATAAGGCGGGGGGACTTATTCCTTAGAGCCCTTAGTCTCCCACAAGTTCACCTGGCAGAGTGTTGACTCCAGGGGTTATAGAGTCTACCAATCCGTCAAGTCAGTGAGTGGGACCCTTGGAGCACGTGGTACATCCTGAAGGGCACGTCGCGCAAAGAAATGCAAATCAACGAGTGGCACCCTTGGAGCACGTGGTGCATCCTGAAGGGAACGTCGCGCAACCGAAGCAAACAAGGCGAGTGACACCCTTGGAGCACGTAGTGCGTCTTGAAGGGCACGTCGCCTTGATGATGATGATAAGACAACCTAGATGACCCTACACCTTAACGCCTGATAGAAATTCTTAAAAATGACTCCCCTAATTATATTGTCGCCCTGTTCAAATCTAAACCTAAATTAAAACACCTCTAAGATAATATTTTGACAAGCCCTAAGAAAAGATCCTACAAAAATAACCATAGGGCGTAAGCTAAAACCCTCCTAGGTGTTAATTAAAGTCTTCTTAAAAGTAAAGGGGGTAAAGTAATGGGGGAAATAAATTAAGCGAAACCCTTGGCTTTTAAATGATAAAGAAGAAATAAAAATTTATCAAAGGGTGGGAGTATAAAAGCTAGGAATAAAAAATATATATATATCTATTGAAAAGATTAAAAATCCACATTTATCTTTTGGGTTTAAATAATAATAAAATAATAATAAAAGAGAGGAATAAAAATGGAAATAAGGAAACTAGAAATAAAGGAAACTTAATATTGGAAAGTAGGGGACATAGGGTAAAAAGCAAAAAGGAATCAACATTTAAGGAGTTACTAAATTTCAGAAACTTCATTTTAGGAAAGTGATTAAAAGCATGAGAGGGGATCTAGGAACTTTAGGAGAAATTTAAGGAGCGATTTTGGGGGAGTGAGGGAATTTAGTCTTTTAATTATTAAAAAGAAATTAATTTTTGGAGAACCCTAGGGATGAGTGACACTTGGACGACTGAGATTGTTTAGAGGTTTGTCATTAAAAATTAATTAATTAATGATTAGGAAAGTAGGTGGGTCTCATTTTTTCTATAAAAAAAAGGGAAAGGAAGGAAGAGGGGGATGAACGGCTAGCGTAACGTTACGCTGCCGAATTGTGGCTTGAGGGATTGCTTGTGAGGAGTTGGGTTTATCTCAGCTGTGTTGGAGTGGTAGCTCAGCTGTGGAGGCGAGCTGAGAAGCTAGTGTTATGTCTGGTTCTTGTGTGGCCCCTTTACGGCTCGGGGGGCTAAGGGGGAAGCAGAGTACCCCTAGTGTTTGGCTGGGAGGTACCGGTGAGCCTTCTACGGTTGACGAGCGTGACGCGGCACGGAGCGCGGGACGCGGCACGGAGCGCGAGATGCGGCACAGAGCACGGGACGTCGTCCGAGGAAAGAGAAAGGCAACGGTATGGTTTTAATTGGTGAAGTATAATGCATATTTACTTTCGGCAATTTAATGTAATTGATGTTGATATTGTGAGATTGTTCTGGCATTTTTACATTCGGCAAATTTCGTTTCAGCAATGTTATTGTGAGTTTGTTCTAGCAAGTTTCGGCAAGTTAATGTTATTGATGCTGTTATTGTGAGTTTGTTCTGGCAATGTTGAAATTGTCACCGCCGCTTTTGGCCATGAGAATAATGTATTTTGTTGGGTGTCTTTTGGCATGCATTGTAGATAGGGGGCGTTTTTTTAATCTGAGTTTAAATGCGTTAATGACTTGTTTTTTATTGAGGTCTTTCGGTGTTTGATCTGAGTTATAAAGACTTAATGACCTGCATTTCATTTAATTGATACTGGGCATTTTAAACGCGTTTTCCATGCTTAATGAGCTGCGTTTTTTTCTCTTCAATGACCCTTGGGCGTGTGAACAACGTTTACATAATGATCAACGTTTTTATAGTTATTGGGGAATTTTTGGGCAACTGTATGATGGCATTTTTGCCACTAATATGGGGCATAATTGTACTCTGTTATATTGGGCGTTTGCCATGGTTATGGGGCGTATATGTATACTGATAAGTGGGGCGTTTTAATATGCGTTTGGATCTTGTTTTGATCTGCGTTTTATCACGTTGAGGTGCGTTTTAATACTATTTTATTCTGCGTTTGAATCATGTTTGATCTGCGTTTTATCATTTTTTATCTGTGTTCCAAATATTTTAATGTCTGCGTCTCTTCGATTTAAATTGTCAAATTCTGGGCAGTGACGTCAAACAGGTCTGCGTTTACTGGTCCACGTTTTACTGGTAGTGGTTGGGCGCTTTTGGGCATTCGTTGGCCTCGATGTGGTTGCTTGTTTTATTTATTTAAACATGCATTCATTAATGTATGCGTCCCAATTGTAAATTAACCCTATAGAAATTTTCCATTTTAATAACTGTTTTATTTAATAACTTGACTCCAATGGTAACTGAGACTTGTACCTGGCTTATCCGTTCAATCCTTCTAAATTGTTTTTCTTTTTGGCCTTCTAAAAGACTGACCAATTATGGAACCTTTTAATTCCTAGCCCTGGAACTTCAATCACGCCTTAACTTCAACCATTTATTATATAAAGTACCTCCGTGTATTGTCTCACTACCAAAATCTGCGCAAGCTGTTAACTTTGCCCTGATCCTTGTAGTTATTAAGGTACACTACCTTCTCGTTGAAGAAATTACTTATGACATCCTTTGCCAGACAGGTTGCAGGATAACCCTTCTTTGCCTTATTTAAATATTATGGACAATAAATACCTTAAAAAGGTGTGAATCTTCACGCTCCTAAAACATCAGAATCGTTCTGGTAGGGACTCGTTTATTAAAGGTTGTCATTATAGAAGGCCAGATCGCATTCCATTTTTAAACGCTGGCACAAATTCTTGTATGTTGGATTTCTTAATTAAATGTTAATGTGGTAAAGAAAGAGTTAATGCAGTCAATTTATAATGTCAGATTTCTTTCTATAATAAACGTCGTAAGCAATTATAGAATGCGGTATTTAACAATAGAGATTGAATGATGTAACGCATATTTAATGGGGTCATTATAGGCCACCAGTTTTCATTATAATTAAAGGCTGTAATAAAGTATGGACGGTTGTGTTTAATATTAATATTAAATGCTGAAATCAAGATTAATGTTGAAATTAGAGAATGCCAGATTTGTATATTTGAAGATAGAGCTATGAAAATTACTTACCATCCGATTTAAAAGGTATCCCTTTATTTTAGTTTATCATGGGGGAACATCGATTATTATTTCCCATATTTTAATAAGAAGCCCTTCTTTATGTTGACATTTTAGCTTTTGGGTATTTTTATTGTCATTTTAACATTATTATTTATGTCATTTTCAAACAAAGTCCTTCTTAATTGTCGTCATTTCATGTAGGGCTATTTCTTATACATGACCATTTTAATATGAGGTGGTGTTGTAAACTTTTAAATGAGATGTCATATTGTATTTGAATAGGAGGTTACTTATATATATGAGGTTATCTTATATAAGACATGATGTTGGGTATTTTCATCATTTTCATTCTAATAGTGTTATTGTTATATATTGTCACCCATGTTATATTGATGTGTTCAATTATGATGTTAGCTAAAAATATGAAGTAGTTTGATGTGACCAAGGGTAAGGGTGTCGTCTCTGTGTGAAAGGGTTACATACACTATAATGTTATGAATATGAAATAGGATTCGGAAATTCATATGTTCGGAGACCAGAATTTTAATGTAAGGTGTAAAGGTGATGATGATGTAATACGTAAAGGAATGCCATTGAAAAATTGTTCATAATTTATGTACTTGTCGTATATTGTGTGGAAATGAGTAATCGTATTGTTCTCTCCCTATACGAATTGCAAAGTTAGAGTTGATATCGTTGAAATGCATGATCCTTATCCTTATTGCAATGTTATTATCATTAGTAAACATAATGATATGGTTACCTTATTGTAAGGCTAGTATAAACTATTGTTCTTGATAAAACATATGTGGTGGTTCGCTTAAACACCGTTAAACTTGGGTGTTCGTTGTCAGAGTCCTTGTCACGTGCCTTCCGTAAGGGGCGCAATTGTTCTTCTTAGTTAGGTTGTACTTGATTGTGGTCAGTTGGTTGCTTGGTCTGTTGTGTCGGGTGGGATGTAGACACCTCCATGCTCCTCAGAACAGTCGCCAGCCCTGAGACCTTAAATGGTTAAAATCGATGGGAACCTGGGCTTGAGCGTTGATTATGTGTCTTGGAGGTCCTAACCTTGCAGGGTAGGACGGGCGGGTGGTCAGTTTTACTTTTTGTCGCTAAATGTTTGCGTTGCGCACCTTATACCTATGGTTGTATATTGTTTGCAGTTACTTGTCGTGTGCCTTTAGTCTTCTTGTGATGAACATTGTGTTTGCGTCTTGTTGGTTGTCCAGGACGTCGCACAGTTAGGTGTGTTGTTACTTCTACACGCGCGCACACAGTAAAAAAAAATAAAATTTGCACCTGTTACTAGAATGGTCGTCATAACTAGGAAGGTCATTATAGTGACGATAGTAATTAAATTTCAAATCTCAAGTCAAACTGCAATATGCAAACTAGTAAATAAATACTCAAATCACAATACTTGGTAATTAAAATAATCAAATCACAACACTCAACCATAGCCACCTAATTAGCTGACAATAGTAATTAAAATCACTATAGTAATTAAAAGTAGTGGTGTTACAACACAGTCACCAATTCATTGCCATAGATAGCACCATTAAAAATGCATTGTGAATTTATAGACACAAATTTCGTTCCTAGAAGGAAAAATAAAGAAGTTGTTGGCATTGGGTGTTCATCAATGAAAATGGAGGTAGATCATGAGGGAGTAAGGAAGATGCAGGGCATTAAATTCACCCTTAAATCCGACTAAAATTTGCTAGAAAATCACATTCCAAAATTTGAAATCAAAATGCATTACTAAGGATGAGAGGTCAAAGAAAATGCAATCCAGGCAAAGGGGAAATTCTCCAGGTAAACCAACAATGATTGCAGTCTAATAAAAAAATGGAAAAATTGCCAGAGAAAACTATCCAGTAATGAAGATGCCTTCAATAAAAAAAAAATGTAGAGCAAGATGTCCAACATTAAAAACGCATAAAATATGAAAGAAAAAACACAGGGAAATAATTCAGAAATGGTCATGGCTTCAAGATAAAAATCGTAGCGTATTATATCCCTCAATCAAAATAAATCCGCTACCATTCAAAAGTAAAAACGCAGGAAATACTAAAATACACCATTTTTAATAAAATTAATCTTGTGGAATGCCTAAATCCGCCAACTACCCAACACATGGCGGTGAAAGCCAAATGGGTTGGGATACATAAGAAGGAAAGCCGATAATACGAAGTAAAACATAGGAATAAGCCTCGCAAACAATAACGCAGTCCTTCCATCCACAAATGTAGTCATATAGTATGTTGGAGAAGTAAGACCCAAAAAGAAAACGCAGGCATGCAAAGAAAATCATAATATCCCAGACACAAGTAGTAAAAACAAAACACCACGACATGGCACTCAATAGTGGAAATATTGCAACCAAAAAAAAGGGTTTGCAGAGTATCGCAAGCATAAAAATCATGCAAGTAAAGAGACAGATTTGTTGTGCAAGCGAATCAATTCGTAGCCCAATAATAAACCTCTATCATTACACAGGAGTGAAAAACATTTAGTTAAAATGCCTATTAAAGTTGCATGATAAATTTGTCATTGAGAGGTGAAAAAAAAATGATGGGAATAATTACCAGGGAGAGCATTAAGCGCAAAGATAAACTATCGAGGAAATATTAAAACATGGATTCAAAATTTAGGGGATAGGAAGGATAACAACGGAAAAATTACTCAACACAAGAAGACGCAACGAACATCAATCAACCAAGAGAAATCACATGGGTAGATGAATTGAAAAACGCATCCTTTTCTCATCATCCATGCAAATAAAAGAAGGGCGTTAGGATCTATAGGTCTATTAACACTAAAGTCACAACCTTCGATCCGGCTCCTGGCCAACTTCTCAAGCGTGGACTGATGAGATAGGGACAAGGGTGAAGTAAAAAGCACAAAATCATCACAAAAAAATAAAGCCATAGTACAGTCTCTACATTGAGGGATCGATTGCCAAGGGAGTCAAGTCAACAACGAGATCAAGTTTATGGGGAAATTAAGTTATCAATTAAAATGCTAAGTCAACATTTTATTTACCCAATTAAAATACATAATTGAAAGTGTGAGGTATAATAAGAATCTACCATGCAGAATCAAGTAAGCATACCATAGCCCAAGTCATCTTCTCTGAGATGTTATTCTACATTCTCCATGCTTCTTCTGCTTTCTGACTGATGAGACTTCTCTGGTACCTCCCAACCAACACTAGGGCTACTCTACTTCCCCCTTAGCTCCCCGAGCTGCAAAGGGGGCACACACACTAAAATAGAGAACAACTACATCCCATCTTGCCTGACAAGGTTGAGCTACCACTCCTCACTGAGATGGGTATCCCAAATCCCACAAGCTAAGTCAATCAAGTCTAAATTTCTACAGTGTAACGTTACGCATCACCAAAAAGATCCATCATCCTCCTCCTCCCTCCTTTATATAGAGTTTCTAAGTCGTTTACTTTCCCAAATTCTCATTTAATTTATTTTTTAATAATTCAATTGGTAAAAATCCTCCCCGTACATGTGTCACCCATCCCCTTCATTACACGATAATTTAATTTCATTAATTAATTAATTACTCTTATTTCCCTCACCCACCTAAAAGCATTCCTAGAATTGCTCCTAGGTGTCCCCATATTCCCTTACACATTTTAATGACTTACCCCCTTACTAATTTACTATTTGAGTTTAATTTAGAAAGTTCTTAAATGCTATATACCTTACTAAGTTAGTCTTTCTTCTTTTTCCTTGTGCTTCCCCTTTCTTTTTATGTTTCCTGCTTTTTCCTAGTTTCCTAATTCTTTTAAATTTCTCTCTTTTCCATTTCATTTAAAACTCAAATTGGAAAGTGTATAAGATTACCTTTTTCCCCTTTTCCTTTTTAATTAATAAATTTTTAATTAGCATAAGTAACAAAACAATTATTTCCCCCTTTTCCCCCTTTTTAAATTTTATCTCCCAAATTATTTTTTTAATAAATTAATTGAATTTCTTACCCCCTTCTCGTCACATGATTAATG
>SNQJ01S0002081.1:132699-175142 GCA_010110895.2 Picea sitchensis
TTCTGAGATATATACATCATATTCCAAAACTGGTTTTCCCCAGGGGGGTTTTATCCAGGGTCTTAGACCAAAAATACCTGTGTCTACACATGCATTTTAGTGGCTGTTAGGAAGCTCTTAATTCTGTCCATATTTCAGCAGAAAAGATAGATAGGTGTGTTGTTATTTGTTTGGGAAAGTATATGTTAAATTTATCTAACTGAAAACTACTTGCAAGGGCACCCAATCACTGAAATAACAACCTTAATATATCAGCAAAACAAAACTACAGTTGGCTGTCATAAAACAGCAGAAAACCATTTTATAACAGCAGAGAAACTTAGTGTCTTAGCTTGGTCAAAGACAGACCAAGAAGACTGTTGATCGTTCCTGGATTTTCTACAGATAATACCAAAGTGTCGAGTACAACATAAAATTCCAATTATACTTGGCCGAATTGATCATCCATTGAAGAAAAATATTGAGAGACTTATTAACAACCTCCACTTAACCATTTGCATGTGGATAGTAGGGTGATGAATGTTCTTTCATAAGCGCTAGTTTGTATGTTAAGTCAGACATCATCTTGTTTTGGAAGTGACTTCAATGGTTTGTGAAAATCTCCTTCGGAATACCAAACGTGGCTCCAATCTGGTTAAAAACAAAAAGTGGAGTTGTCTCTTCATCATTTCTAAATGTCGACATGGCCTCGAACCACTTAGTAAAGTAGTCTATTGCCATGATGATTTAATGATTCCCCCTAAATGAATCTAGGTGGAATGTAAAACAATCAATACCCCACTTGGTGAAGGGACCAACAAAAATAACTAGAAACATGGGAGCAGGGTTTTCCCTTTTCTTCTGAGAGAATATTTGGCACGAGTGAAACTTCTTAACCACCTCTATACAATATTTTATCAATGAGGGCCAAAAGTATCTGGAGCAAAGAATTTTATGGGTCGTTTCCAACCCAGACAAGTGAGCGCCACATGCTCTAGTGTGGGAGTCATTCAACAAAATCTTTTCCTTTTAGTGAGTGAGAAAATGAATAAGAATGCAATCCACTCCTAGATGATATAAAGTATCATCTATGATAAGATAGTTATGTGATTGATAGCATATTTTTCGATGCTCATTGCAAGAAAGAAAATAAGGGAACTTAAAAGTATGAAGATACAAAAGTATATATGCATGCCAATTGTTAGAAGATGCAATGACGAAAATATCCCCATTGATCAATAACTCTTCAGGAAAGTTTTACTACTTTCGATCGAAAGTTCTAAAATTAGTTCAACAAAGATCAATGACTTTTTAGATTTCGCAAAAATAATATCAAAGTCAAATTCTTACAGGATGACTATCCATCGATTGATTTTCTTGTCAACAATCCATCATGTCAATACGTATTCAAACAAATTCATGATATCTATGATGGTGGTCATGCGAAGTATATGTAATGATGTAACCATTGGACATCATGAACAACTACCAAAGCAACTTTCTCAACATGTGTGTAGTTGAGTTTCGGTTCTATCAAGCCTTGACTAAGATAGTAGATAACATGCTCTTTGAGCGCGTCATATTATTGGACCAATACCGTGTCAATAGTTGACTCTGTGACATCCAAATAGAAAAAGAATCCTTTCCATAATCCATTTAACTTATCAGAGGGGTAGACGTTAGAGAAAATTTCAAGGCTTCAAAAAATTACTAAGTCACTTCATCCCAATAGAATGGGACCCCTTTCTTCAAGAGACACATAAACCATTTATTAATATTGGCATAGTTTTTAATAAAATGTCAAATAAATTTAGCTTTCCCCTATAGACCTTGAAGCTGGGGAATTGTCCATCGGGGAGGCAATTGAACTATTGCCTCAACCTTCAGAGGATCGACCATGATCCCTTTAGTTGACACAATAAAACCTAACAAGAGACCCAATGTTACACAAAAACTACACTTATTCGGATTAAGGAGAATCAGATAGGAGAGACACCTCTCAAATATAAGTCATAAGTGGGTAGGATGATCATATCTCTTATGAGAACATGATGCTAGATCATCAAGATATGCCTCGACTATGTGTTTGACGTCGTGGAAGGAAAATGACATGGACTGCTGAAAAGTGGCTCCAACATTCTTAAGGCCAAAAGGAATTTTCCTATATGCGAATTTACCCCAAGGAAATATAAACACCATTTTATGTGGGTCCTCGATCTTGATTTGAATCTGGTTGTACATGGAAAAAACATCCATAAAACAAAAGATCTCACAACCCCCACATTCGCCAACAATCTAGTCAATTAATTCGGTTGGAAAATTATCTTTCGGTCGAGCTTTGTTCAGATCACAAAAGTCCATACATAGGTGGATCATACCTTTATTTTTTTTTATAGGAACATTGTTCGACACCCATTCTATCAATATCATTGGATAGATGAAACCAACCTTGATGCGTTTCTCTACCTTAGCCTTAATCATCGTTGTGTTGCGAGGATTGATTGGGAAAAGAGTTTTCCATTCAAGCTTAACATTGGGGTTAGTTGTAATCTCATGTTCAACTATAGAAGGGTCAATGCCTGGAATATCCTCATAAGACAAATACAAATTTTCACGAAACTCTTTAAATAATTCAATATATATTTGAATCTCCTTAGGGGAACAATCTTCTCCGATGAAGATGTTTTCCACGATGCTAGGGGTTTTAGAGATGTTGATAGGAATCATTTCGGCTATACTTTCTATGTTTCCCTCAGCATAGATTTTGTGTATGGCTAGAGAGTTAACATGGCAAGGGGAATCTTCATTCACGGTCGTAGTGAACTATCCTGCCTCTACTCTCATCAACTCAGGTAAATAATAAGATATGTGGTGAATATCACCCTAAGGTCTATTAGGCCCAATCATTGCCTCCAAAATCTCCTCGTCATAGGGAAATACTAAGTCCAAAGGATCATGAGTGGTAAAAGAGTATTGAGCCAAAATAGGATCAAGAATGGTATATAACTCCTATGGGGGAGATGGATCATAGTTGTTTGAGGCTTGTTGGACAATATTGTATGTAACCTAAGTAGAAAACAAGGGAATAACCATTCCTAGGCTCCATATCCCTTCCATCTAAGATGATGGGAAGGTCAATTCCATAGGTATTTAAAGTAACTCATTCTAAAAAAAGTGACTTGAAATACTGGAAGCTCATCGGGAACAACCAAAATAAACTTGAGATCATTGGAAGGTGACAGATAATCAAAAGTCTACATTAAATATGGAAAAATATGACACCTAAGTTGATGGTACTTGGCTGTGGTTTGTCAATCATAGGGACAGTTTATTCCCCCAATGAAGGGTCTAGACGTGATAAGGATAATTGATCAACGATTATGATATGACCTTTGTGAGGAAAACATAAGACCCAAAAGATGGTGGATACAATTATTTTCATAACTCATGTACAACTTCACCCTAACAAAATATTGTAGTCAAGAGGCACATGAACTAATTCTACCTCGACACACATGGTGTTTCCCTCCAACTGCACGGTGATGGAATTATTCCATTTGATGTAAAATATCGACCTTAAAATGTGATTAGAAACATGGGTGACAGAGACAATTCAAGTTGTCCAATGTCCTTCAACCATGCCAACAACATCATGCAATTCAAGGAATTCTCATTAGCCATCGTACAAAAAATGTTTTTTGTCAATGATTTCATGGCATACACCACTACTATATAAAAAGAGGCATGGTGAGGAAGACATGGTTTATAGTCTGTAGGGTCTAAAAAAATCATTTCTGAGTTAGTAGCCTCTACCACTCCCAAGGAAGAAAACAATGCTTTCCTCTGTCAGGGGAAACACTAGAGGAATTCCAAAGCATACATTGCACAAGGAGTTTGTGCCATATCCTCCACAATGGAGTAATTCTGAGCATCCATTGCATTCGAGTTGTGAGAATGTTTATTAAACACACCCTTAGCGATTTGAGTCATAGTTTTTCCCACAATATTTTCAATTGAAAGCGGAGGCAATAGGTTGGAGGATTCTTTTCCCTTCTCAACAAATTCTTTCATTCCCTAATTATGATCATGGGTCTATATATTATCATGAGATCTCATCATATAAACTTTTTCAACTCCATTATTAGCATTAGGCGTGGGGGATCCCTAATTTCTCCCAAGTGCATCCGTGGATGAGGAAGCTTGAACCATATTTTTCCCTTGTGTAAAAGAGTTGGTTATCATGCCAAGATACTATTTTTCCAAAATATTTTGGGCTTCCTCAAACCAAGGGAATTCGTGAGTCAAGTGGTCATTTGCGCAAATCTTACACATAAACTTCATCTTCCTCTTTTTGTTTTGTCCCTTGCCAACATTATTCACAACCTTCTTATCCCCATTACCATTATTATTTTTATATTTCATTTTTCCCTTGGATTGTTGGTTACCCTTGGGATTCGTCGATTGCACACGGTGTACATCCGATGTTTGGATTGTGAAGGCACCTGAACTAGGATTTTGGTTGGCCACGTTCTATTGAATCGATAACTATTGTAACTGATTAATCAACTCATCTGTGAGATTTCTCTATGTTGAGCCTACGATTCCATCGACATGAGGCCCAAACTTATATTTTCTCTTGTCGAAATTCAACTGGGATGCATCCAAAAGGATCTCATACAACATACCAGATTGAGTAAATCAACTCCAGTTGTTTGGATACCATGATAGGATTTTCTTCGGGAAAAACTATAGATGTCATGATGTCTTTGGATATAGAAGGAACCAAGGAATTTAGGAACCACTCGAGAAAAAATGTGGGAGGGACCTTCACTATGATCAAACTCTTTCATCGATGCCATTCTCTGATGTGATCTCAAATATGGACGACTTTGTTTTTCTCGAAGTTGGCCAACAACTCGGTGCCGATATCATATCTTACCAGTAACTAGAAATGGTTTAATAAAACCATAGCCATGTCATTAAATAAATCTTACTTCAAGCTATCGAGATCGATATACCATTTTGCAACACCCCCTATAAGAGTGCATTGAAACAAACACAATTGAACGAAGTAATCTTTTAAAGAGTTGGATGAGCACCGTAAATGAAATGTTGTAACATGATCACCTGGATCTTCTCCAAGATTTCCTTCAAACTTAGGGATGTCCAAGGGAAACTTAGTCATCATGGGGGGCCAACACGAATCATGACAGATTGAGTTGTTGAACAACCTCGACAAGTTTTGGAAATGCAGAGTTTCCAGGAAAGGTAGTCTAGGTTATGGTGTATTCAAAGGAACCTATCCAAAATGAACTTATCCAAAATGATCCTACACTAGCCTAGCCTAGCCTAGCTAAGGAAACCAACCCTGACCTATCCCACTTTATCCTAACCCTTTCCTTACCTAAATAATCCTATTTTAAAATACGATCACCTAACACAAACTAGCTTATAATAGAATAATATAACCTAACCTACCTTAATCTCACACTTACCTAACCTGACATAACTATCCTATCATATCCAACCAAAACATAACCTATCCTAACCTACCCTAGCCTAAGATATTGTAACCTAGCCTAACCTAACCTATCATATCTTGGACTCTTGGCCCTATCTTAACCCATACTAACATAGCTTATGATATCCTATTAAACCTTGAATTATCCCAACATAGCTCACCATAACTTAAACTAACATGACCTAGTATAGCCGCTCCTATCTCATATTAGTCTAGCCTAGCCTAGCCCAGGTTAAATTAACATCATTTATCTTAGGTAGGGATAACTTGGCCTCTCCTTAACCTTCACTAGCCTAGTATAACCTAACCTATCCTATCCTAACCTTATTTAAAACTAATCCTAACCTACCCTAGCCTACCCTAACTTAGTCTACTCTATCCTATCCTATCCTAACTTAGCCTAATGTAAGATAGACTAGCTTAGCCCATTTTTTTGTATCTTAGACTACCTTCCTAATCCTATTCTACCCTACCCTAAAAAATCCTAGTTTATCCCATCATAAACTAGGATAACCTATTGAACCATAACATATCATAGTCAAACATACCCTAGCCCAACCTATACTATCCTAGTTAGGATTGAGATAACCTAGCTTAGATTAACCTAATCTAGACTAACCTAACCTAATGTAGACTAGTCAAACATAACATAACATAACCTCATCTTCCATAACCTTTCATAACATAACTATCCTACCATATATTATCCTACCCTACCCTAACCTAACCTAAAATACCCTACCCTACCATACTTTATCCTAACCTAGCCTAGCATCGCATGATCTAGCCTAACGTGACCTAATTTATCTTGGCCTAGCTAGGCCTGGTGTAACATATGATATGACACCTAGTCCTAATATATCCTACCCTAACCTAACCCTAATGTATCCAAGCCTAACATAAGCTTAAGTTGGTTAACCCCACCCAATTTGATATTGACCTACGTTAACCTACTATAGATTATCATAATATAGCCTAGTCCTACCCTATCGACCCTAAAGTAGCTTCGTCTATCTTAATCTAACCCAGATTATCCCACACCAACCTATCCTAACCTAGCCTAACCTATCCCAACCAATCCAAGTCAAGATGATTCTATCCTAGCTTGACTTACTCTAATCTATCTAACCTCACCCTAATATTTTTTATCCTAATATATGTTGATGTACCATAGCTTAGCGTAACCTACCCTAAGTTATCCCATGACACCTAATCCTAATTTATCCTGCCCTAAACTAACCCTACACTAGCCAAGCCTAACATAAGCCTAAGTTGGCTAAGCCCACCCTACCTAAGATTGATCTACCTTAACCTGCCATATATTATCCTAACTTAGCATAGTCCTACACAATCCAACCTAAAAAAGGTTATCCCAACCCAACCTGGAGTAACCTAGCCCATATGAGTTAGGTCAAGATGATTATGTCCTCTCTTGACTTGCTCTAATCTATCCTACCTCACCATACACTCATTTATCCTAATCTATCCATATCTACCATAGCTTAACCTAACCTACTCTAAATTATCCTAACCTATCATAACCTATCCTAACATATCCTACCTTAACTTATCCTAGCCTATCATATCTCAAATTATCCTAAACTACCCTTAACTTAGCCTAAACTGCCCTTAAATTAGCCCAAAATACCATAACCTAGCATACATAGATTAGCTTAACATAACCTACCATAAATTAACATAACCCACACTACCTTAGGTTAGCCTAGCCTATTTTTGTTTATCCTTAGCTAAGAAGCATATCCTATCTATATTATTTAGCTTATTCTAAACTTGCATAGAATATAACCTACCCTAACTTAACCTAGTTTATTCTAGTATCCTTTATCTTAAACCATGATAAATTAGACTAACCTACCCAACTATACCCTACCCTCCACCAGGATAGGGTAGCATAGCCTAGCTTACCCTACTAGTCCAAAATTAACCCCTATGTTATCCTAACTAGGTCTAACCTATCCCATCCTAACCCAACATAGCCATACCCTACTCTAAAATAGTTTAACATATCCCACCCTATATTTTATTACATTGCACAAGCTTATCTTAGCCTAAATTAACTTAAATCTACCCTACCATATCTTAGTTTACCCTACCCTACCTAAGCCTAACCTAACTTAACCTAACCCTACCCTACCTTAAACTAGCATAGCTTATCCTAGTCCAACCTAACCTAACCTAACTTAACCTATCCTACCTTAAACAAACCTACCTTATCCTAGCCTACCCTATCTTAACCTTTCCTACCCTAGCCTACTAAGCCATATCATACAAGAACATATCCTACTAGAACCTATCCTATCATATCCTACTAAAACCTATCCTTTCGTAGCCTACTAGAACTTAACCTACCATATCCTATCCTGTTGTAGTCTATCGTAGCATAGTCTATCCAAGACTAACCCTATCCTATATTAGTCTATCATAGCTTCATCCTATTCTAGTTTAGTATATATTATCCTAACCCTAGCTTAACTTTTCCCAACGTAGCCTCACTTATTTTAACCTAAGCTAGCCTAACCTAGAATAACATACCCTATCCTATCCTAGCCTAACTTACCCTAATCCTATCATATCATAACCTAGCTTAGAATACCCTAATATATTATAAACTTAGCTAACCTAACCTTGCAAAATCTAGCCTAACCCAACCTAACCTAGGCTAACCAAGCCTAGTTAACCTAGCCCAATCCTAGCTTAGCATAGCCTAAACTAGCCTAGCCTAGACAAACCTACCCTAAGCTTGCTTATCTTAACCTAACCTATCATAGATTACCCTCATATACATTATCCTAGCCTACTATATTGTACCTTAGCCTAGCCTACTGACGCAAACGCACTACCTGGACTACATCCACTCCCACCAGGACCCTCTCTTCCCTAGGCCCGAAGAACTGAATGCTGTTCAATTCCTGCTTCGGGACTTTCTAACACCCACAGGATATTCTTTATGATCTTCCCTGGTGCTATCGGGAAATCATATCTCGTGTGATTGCAAGTTTGGAACTCACGGAATCGGGTCTTATAAATGCCTGAACCCCGATGACTATTCACCCAAGTGTTCCCTGCTCTTGTCGGGAATTCTCTCGTCGGGAAATCGGTACTTGCGAGGTAGTGGATCACTCACATCACAGTTCCCCAATTCCCGATATGTGATGACACTTCTCTCCGGCTAGCTCCTTTCTTATGTGACCTGTCGGTCCACAAGACCACAGTCCTTTTCCCTATCGAAAGTTCGGACTTCAAGAAACTGAGATGTGTAGAACTCACATCCTTAGGATCTTCGATCCTCCGATTCCCGATGCCACCTGTCCTCTGCTCTGGCATCCGTGGCCCACACTCCCATGGAAATCGGGAAATCGCATTTCGGAAATTCGCGATTCCTGTTGCATGATTTCGCAGACCCTTCCAAGTCCCGATCTCCAACCTGCGATGACACCTGTCTTCCACTTAACTGTTGTAACCGCGGGACCATCGCACTTTAGGATTTTGCAATCTCTCCTATCATGAGTGTCTCATCACCGAGAATCCTGAAATTCCGAACCACGATGCACGTGTGGTCTCTCCCCTCCACGTCGACACTTTCTTTTCTGCTCTATCGGGTATCGCAAAATCGCGGTTTCTCCTGCAGAAATTTTGTTGTATGCAGAAAACCCAAAATGTCGAACTCTGAATCTCCGAGATCTCGCGCCACACGTCCATGCTATGATCGATGGCTTTGATCTCCTCGGAAAATTGCAAATCGCGATTTCAACATGCACAAGACTCTCGTCTCAGGAAACCCCGATTCTCCGATGAGCTGAATCCCGATGGATCCCCTGGCTCCTTCCCTGCATGCTAAGGCTTAAATCGTGCACATCTCATCGAGATCTAACGGCTGACGGGATTTCGCTGGTTTCCTCGATGAATCCTGACCGTCTATTTCTCCTCTTTGAAGACTTCTTGAGAAGGCTAACTGTTCCTTCTCAGAACTTGTCTTCTCCAACGCCTGCGCTTGCAACTCCTGCTCGAACCTTCCTCGACCCAAACCTCCTGGGCTCTCTTTCACGATATCATGAGGGTGATATACCTCCTGAGCTTTGCTACTATGATTCTTTCAGAGGAATTTGCGCGCACTCCTTGCGCTCAATCATTCAACAACTTCCCAAGTGTTGAGTCCTTCCGACTCTGCGCACTTCCTGCATCAACAGTCTTCAATCTCCTTTACTCAGGTTAACAACTGAGAATTCTTCTTCAGCCTACACACTCCTTGCATAGCTTCAACAACTCACTTCCACTTCTGGGTGAATGAGAACAAGAGTTAGACTACTCAGCCTTAATCAACGCACTCCATGCGGATGAATTCAACTGCGCACCTTGCAGGAATATCCTGGCTCAGATAGAGAACCAATTGAAACTCATTCTCTCTCCCTTTTAGACTTCAGTTGAAACATGAAATCACATGCACAACATATACAAAGAAATGCATAACAAGAAAGCAAACATTCCTGAGCATAGCATCAATACACAGAGAAAACAACACAAACCATGTGCTTGAATCAAAGCTTCTTCCTATTAATTCAACTTCCTATACATGGGTGTTCTTCATACAATATTCTCTTCTTACTCTTCTCCTCTGAATGTTGGCTAATGTTACAATCACAATGAGGGTGTCTATATCCGTTTTCCCTCCTTCCATCTAAAACTGTCTAATCTAGAAATAAATCCTACCTACCTGTATTAACTAGATTAAATTCCTCCTATCTACTTAAGATAAGAGCGTATGGATCGAGGTGTGATACAATATACAAAGGGAACTTCCCATAAATGCATCATTTATACATTGGTGCATCATCTTGAATGAAATTCAAAAGTTTCGGCTTGACTTGTCCAACTATTCATTGTCTTCCATGCTGGCTCGCTTGTCATGGGCGATGCTCCTGCATCATACTCCTCGGATTGAAAAATTTCATGGGCTCCTGTCCACGAGCTCCTGCATGGTCTGTCCATGCTTTTGAATCTCTGCTTCAGTCTCCCAGCTGGCATATTCCACTGGATGGCCCTTCCACTTGACCAGATACTCGAAGTATTTCTTTCGTATGGTCTTTTTACTCACCCTCTTGTCAAGTATACGCTCCATCTATGGCTTTTCTGCTATCGGCATCTGTTTCTACCACTGGATTTCTGGTTGTTCATCACTTCCATCTCCTGCTTCCTTAGGCTTAGACGGATATAAGTCTGATACATTGAATGTCGGAGATATTCCGATCCCATCCGACAACTCAATTTCATAAGCATTTTCTCCCAATTTATTTAGGACTCTGCATGGCCCAATTTTCTTCATTTTTAACTTATTATATGTTCCCCTTGGGAACCTTTTCTTCCTCATATGTGCCAGAACTAAATCAGCAACTTCAAACTGAAGTTGTCTCCGATGCTGATCTGCTCTGCGCTTATATTCCTGGTTTGATTCCAGCAATCGCTGCTTCACCCTGCTGTGAATTTCTTTCATCGCCTCTGTGAATTCTTCAGCGCTTGCGCTCTTGGTCATTATATGCTCTGAATCCCTCAGTTCAGATACTCCTCTTGGCTTCCTGCCATATACAATCTCAAATGGACTTTTTCCTGTGCTCTTGTTCACTAAGTCGTTGTATGCAAACTCTGCCTGTGGAAACACATTGTCCCAACTGTTGTGGTGCTCTGTCACCAAGCTTCTTAGCAAGTCACCCAGACTTCTATTTACCACCTCTGTTTGCCCATCCATCTAAGGATGATAGGCAGAACTAAACATCAGGTTAGTTCTCATCTTATTTCAGAGCGTCCTCCAGAAATGTCCAATGAACTTCGTATCCCTATCCGATACTATACTTTCGGGTAACCCATGAAGTCTACCAATCTCCCTGAAAAAACAAATTGCGATATGAGTCGCATCACTGGTCTTCTGACATGGAATAAAATGTGCCATCTTGTAAAACCTGTCAACCACCAAAAAGATCGAATCATGTCCTCTTTGTGTCCTAGGCGATCCCAATACAAAATCCATGCTGATTTCATCCCACGAACTTTCGGGTATGGGTAATGATTGATAGAATCCCGCATTCTGCTTCATGCCCTTTGAATGCTGGCAAATTTTACATCTGTCAACAAACTTCTTGACTTCTGACCACATCCCTAGCCAAAAGTATGCTTCACTCAATTTTGCAAATGTCTTGTCGTGGCCAAAATGCCCTGCCAATCCACCACTATGCTTCTCTTTTAGCAGATTCTCCCTCATGGAGCAATTTGGAATACACAACTGGCTTCCTTTGAACAACAATCCATTTTGGATCATGTAATCAATCCATGGGATTTTGTCTCTGAGAACTGGATTCTCATCTCCCTCATATGCCTCTGCGAAATCTACATCACCTGCATACATATCCTTAAGGTTTTCAAAACCCAATGCTTTTTACTTGGAACTCCTGCAGCAAGAAACACTTCTTGCTCAAAGAATCAACCACTTTGTTAGCAGTACCTGAAATGTGATTAATTACAAATGTAAAATTCTGCATATACTCTACCCATTTAGCATGTTTCTAATTCAACTTCTCCTGTTGAGTCACAAACTGTAATGCATGATTATCACTATACAGAACAAATTCTTTCGGGATCAAGTAATGCCTCCACTTCTTCAGTGCCTGTATGATAGCATAAAATTCTTTATCATACATGGAGTAATTTACTTTTGCCTCATCCAGCTTCTCGCTGAAATATGCAACAGTTTTGTCCTCCTTACTCAAGACCGCTCCTATGGAAAAGCCACTTGCATCAGATTTTACCTGGAACATCTTCATAAAATCTAGTAACACCAAAACCGGTTGTTCTGTGACCTTCCGCTTCAACAGATTGAAGCTCTTCTCTTCCTCTTCAGTCCAATGAAAATATTTATGTCTTTTCTTAACAGTATCCATCATTGCTGCGCTAATTCCACTGAAATTCCTGATGAATTTTCGGTAGAAACTAGCCAGTCCATGAAAACTTCTCACCTCGAAAATATTCCTCGGTGATGGCCAATTTTTAACTACTTCCACTTTACTTGGATCCATCTTTAATTCATTCTCCGATATGACAATTCCCAAGTAAATGAGCTCTGTCTTCATAAACGAAGATTTCCTCATGTTGATCAACAACTTCTCTCATTGTAGCCTCCTCATTACTGCAGCTAAATGATTCAGATGTTCATCTTTCATTTTGTTGAAAATCAATATATCATCGAGATAAACAATGACAAACTTACAAATGAGTTCCTTCAACACTTCATTCATCAACCTCATGAAGGTACTCGGTGCATTCGTCAAGCCAAACGGCATGACTAGCCATTCGTACAACCCTTCGTTGGTCCTGAAGGCTGTCTTCCATTCATCGCCTTCCCTCATGCGAATCTGATGGTATCCGATTTTCAAATCAACCTTTGAAAACAATTTGGCTCCACTTAAACAGTCCATCAAGTCATCCATCCGTGGAAATGGAAACCTATACCTGATGGTTATCTTGTTAATGGCTCTGGAATCTATACACATTCAACAACCTCCATCTTTCTTTGGACTCAGTACCATTGGAACGACACACGGACTTAAACTTTCCCTGATCAGTCCTTTATCCAATAGTTCCTATACATGTCTTTGGACTTCTTCGTTCTCCTATGGAATCAACCTATACGCAGCTTTGTTTGGCAAACTGGCTCCTGGTATGAGATCTATATGATGACTCACACTCCTCATCGGCGGCAACGAATGAGGTAATTCGTCTACCACAATGTCAGCGAACTCTTCCAGCAGTTCCTGAATTTCTTCCAGCAAGTCATCCACTCTTGTGCTGGTCAAAACGATTATTGGTTTCCTGACCACAAAGAATTGTCGATCTTCCTTCTTCTTTACTTCTGCCAGAAGTTCCTTCCCACTCATGAAAATTACAGTACTCCTCGATTCTGGTTTTACTTCTTTTTATTTAATTGGAAGTAGCATATGTGTTCTCCCATTCTTCTCCAAAGTATACGTGTTCATTTTCCCATCATGAACTATGTTCCTATCATATTTCCATGGTCTGCCTAGAAATAAATGACATACATCCATAGGAATAACATCACAGAGTATTTTATCATTGTATCCTCCTATCTTGATGTCAACTAAGCACTGTTTAGTGACACTTACCTGATGTCCCTTCTGTAGCCATGAGACTTTATATGAACTCGGATGATCATTCATATCCAATTCTAGTTTCTCCACCATCTCGGTTGAAACGAGATTGTCTGTGCTTCCACTATCCACAATAACCTTGCACTTCCTGTCTTTGGTCTTGCATGTGGTTTTGAACAGTCTATTTCTTTGTGCTATGTCCTCCACCTCCTTCTCAGGTGTTAAGAGAACCTTACACACCATGAGCAACCTTTCGTTTTCTGCCTCAGCATTTCGCCTATGTGCCTCGACGATGTGAGCTTCTCCTCCATCCTTCTTCCTATTTGGACAGTCAACTACCTTGTGTCCATTCTTTCCACACATGAAGCATGTCATGACTCCACCTCTGCCTCTTCCTCTACCTCTGGTACGAGGAAATGTGTTATTATCAGCGTATCCTCCGTCCTGTTTTGTTTGCTGCCTTCGTTGTTCAGCGTGCTGTCCTCGCTGTGAACTTACACCTCTTTTTGTTCTAGTCTGAGGCTTTTTCCAGTCGTCCTTATGTTTCTGGAACCTATCTTGGGAAACTGACTTATCTTTTGGTTGGCTCCTACCTCGGCCTCGCTGTGTTGGCTTACGGCTTATCTTTTCCTCAGCTTTCAACACCATATGATACGCATCCTCCACCGTTCTGATGGTTGTCATACTCATCTCATCCTGGATATCGTATCTTAATCCATTCATATACCTGGAAAAATTTTCAGCATCGCTCTCTCGATGACCTGTTCTAATATTGAGCTTATAAAATTCCTTAGTATAATCCTTCACTGTCATTAGCTTATGTCTTAGGTTCTACATTCTCCTGAACAGTGTGATTTGATAATCCCTTGGGATGAATTTTGCCTTCATCTTCGCAATCATTTGATCCCAGCTTTTGATCTTTTTCTTTCCTTTGGAACGTCTATCTGCTTGAAGCTCATCCCACCATAATGTTGCGTGTCCCTTCAATTTTGTGACAGCATGCTTAACCTTTTTATCCTCTTCGATATCCTCATAATAAAAGTAGGTGTCAAGAGCTCGAATCCAATCCAAAAGATCTTCAGCATCCATACTTCCTTCATAAGCTGGAATGTCCATCTTTGTTTTTGAACTCATCCAGGTGATAGCTTTAATTAACCGCTCATTGGATGCATCCTCGGCTGCAACTTCTCCTTGTGGTTCAACTTCAACTTCGCCTTCGGAGTCACTCATATCTCTAGCACTGGGTGTGCATCTTTGCACTGTTTCCATATCTTCTAATCTCGCTCGGAGATCATGTATCTGACTTTCCATTTCTGGCACCTGTTCTTGTCTTCCTCTTCCTCTCTGGTTTCCCCTATCCTCTGGATTGGGTGATTGTCTTTCTCTCCTCGGCAGCATGGTGAAATTTTCCTTTCTTCTCTGCTATAGAAAACAAAGAAGTGTTCTCGCCCTGATACCACTTGACGTGTGTATCAGAGTGCTTTCCTCTTCTTCACTCCTCTTTCCTGAAATATACAAACAATAAATCTGCTCTGATACCACTCTGACACAAATGCACTACCCGGAGTACGTCCTCTCCCACCAGGACCCTCTCTTCCCTAGGCCCGAAGAACTAAATGCTCTTCAATTCCTACTTCAGGACTTTCCAACACCCACATGATATTCTTTATGATCTTCCCTGATGCTATCGGGAAATCGGATCTCGCGTGATTGCGAGTCTCGAACTCATGGAATCGGGTCTTATAAATCCCTGAACCCCGATGACTATTCACCCAAGTGTTCCCTGCTCTTGTCGGGAATTATCCCTTCATGAAATCAGTACTTGCGAGGTAGTGGATCACTCACCTCACGGTTCCCCGATTCCCAATCTGCGATGACACTTTTCTCCGGCTAGCTCCTTTCTTATGTGACCTGCCGGTCCACAAGACCACGGTCCTTTTCCCTATCGAAAGTTCGGACTTCTTGAAACTGAGATGTGTAGAACTCGTGTCCTTAGGATCTCCTATCCTCCGATTCATGATGCCACCTCTCCTCTGCTCTGGAATTTGTGGCCCACACTCCCGTGGAAATCACAATTCAGAAATTTGCGATTCCTGTTGCACAATTTCACAGACCCTTCCTAGTCCCGATATTTGACCTGCGATGACACTTGTCTTCCACTTAACTGTTGTAACCACAGGACCATCACGCTTTGGGATTTCGCGACATCTCCTATTGTGAGTTTCTCTCCACCGAGAATCCTGAAATGCCGAACCCCAATGCACATGTGGTCTCTCCCCTCCATGTCGCCGCTTCCTTTTCTGCTCTATCGGGTATCGCGAAATCGCGGTTTCTCCTGCAACGATTCCATTGTATGCGAAAAACCCGAAATACCGAACCCCGACTCTCCGAGATCTCGCACCACACGTCCCTGCTGTGATTGACGTCTCTCATCTCCTCGGGAAATCATAAATCACGATTTCAACATGCACAAGACTGTCGTCTCCGGAAACCTCGATTCTCTGATGAGCCGAATCCCAATGGCTCCCCTAGCTCCTTCCCTGCACGCTAAGGCTTAAACCATGCACATCTCATCGAGATCTAATGGTTTATGGGATTTCACCAGTTTCCTCGGTGAATCCTGACCATCTATTTCTCCTCTTTGAAGACTTCTTGAGAAGGCTAACTGTTCGTTCTCAGAACTTGTCTTCTCCAACGCTTGCGCTTGCAACTCCTGCTCGAACCTTCCTCGACCCAAACCTCCTGGGCTCTCTTTCACGATATCACAAGGGTGCTATACCTCCTGACCTTTTCTACTCTGATTCTTTCAGAGGAATTTGTGCACACTCCTTGCGCTCAATCATTCAACAACTTCCCAAGTGTTGAATCCTTCCAACTCTGCACACTTCCTGCAGCAACAGTCTTCAATCTCCTTTTCTCATGCTAACAACTAAGACTTCTTCTTTAGCCTGCACACTCCTTGCATGACTTCAACAACTCACTTCCACTTCTGGGTGAATGAGAACAAGAGTTAGACTACTCAGCCTTCATCAACGCACTCCATGCAGATGAATTCAACTGCACACCTTGCCGGAATCTCCTGGCTCAGATAGAGAACCAATTGAAACTCATTCTCTCTCCCTTTCAGACTTCAGTTGAAACATGAAATCACATGCACAGCATATACAAAGAAATGCATAACAAGAAATCAAACATTCCTGAGCATAGCATCAATACACAGAGAAAACAACACAAACCATGTGCTTGAATCAAAGCTTCTTCCTATTAATTCAACTTCCTGTACATGGGTGTTCTTCATACAATATTCTCTGCTTACTCTTCTCTTCTGAATGCTGGCTAATGTTACAATCACAATGAGGGTGTCTATATCCGTTTTCCCTACTTCCATCTAAAACTGTCTAATCTAGAAATAAATCCTACCTACCTGTATTAACTAGATTAAATGCCTCCTATCTACTTCAGACAAGAGCATATGGCTCGAGGTCTGATACAATATACAAAGGGCGCTTCCCATAAATGCATCATTTATACATTGGCGTATCATCTTGAATGAAATTCAAAAGTTTCGACAGGACTTGTCCAGCTGTTCATTGTCTTCCATGATGGCTCGCTTGTCATGGGCGATGCTCATGCATCACCTACTTAAACATAGCTTATAGAAACCTAACTTAATCAAACCGAGGCTAGGAAAACTTGGCCTAAGCTAGCCTAAGATAATCTCAAATATCATACCTTAAACCTACCATTATTTAACCTAACCTACCTAACCTAGGTTATCCTATCTTATCTTATACTAAGTTATCCTAACCTAGCCTACATTAGTCTATTCTAGCCTAACCTAACATTCCCTAGACTGACCCTACCCTTACCTAACATAACCTACCTTGGATTGGCCTAACCTAGCATAACTTAGTATTCCCTAGCTTAACCCTACACTTAACTAACCTCACCTACCTTAGATTAGCCTAACCTAGCTTAGCATATGCTACCCTACCCTGGCCTAACTTACCCTATGCTGGCTTAACCTTACATAGCCTAGCCTAACCTTAGCTAATCTAACTTAACCTAATCTAGCATAACCTAACTAACAAAACCTAGCCTAACCTAACTAACGTAACGTAGCTTAACCTCATGTAACCTACCCAACCCTATCCTATCTTAACCTATTTTTCCATAGCCTACAAAACCCTAATTTACCCTAGCCTAGACTAACCTACCCTACCCTACCCTATGCTTCCATACCCTATCGTATTCTTAGCCTAACCTAGCTTGGCCTAGCCTAGCTTAGCTTAATATAGCCTAGCTCAACCTAATGCTGGTCTAAACTATCCTAGCCAAGCTTACCCAAGCCCATCAAAACCTTGCTTAAGTCTACCCTAAACAAACCTATCCTATATTATATTAACCTACCTTAACTTATCCTACCCTATCCCCACTTTAACCAAAGCTATTTTGACCCTACTCTAACCTAGTCTACACTAACCTAGTCTACCCTAGGTTCCCCCCCCCTCCTCTAACCTACCATATCCTAACCTATGGTAACCTACTCTAGCTTATCCTAACCTAGCGTAACCTATCCTATCATATCCTACTCTTCCCTAACCTAATATAACCTAATATTCCCTAAACTAAGTTTCCTAAACCCACCCTACCTGAGATTAATCTACCTTAACCTACCATAAACTATCCCATCTTAGCCTAATCCTACACAACCTAACCTAAGTGAGCTCAGCCCAATACAACCTAGCCTAACCTAGCCCATATGAGCTAGGTCAATATGATTATATCCTAGCTTGACTCACTCTAATCTATCCTACCTCACCCTAAGCTCGTTTATCCTAGGTTAATATGATTATATCCTAGTTTGACTCACTCTAATCTATCCTACCTCACCCTAAGCTCGTTTATCCTAATCTATCTATATCTAACATAACTTAACCTAATATACTCTAAATTATCTTAACCTAACCTAATGTCTACTACCTTAACTTATCCTAACCTATAATACCCTAAATTATCCTAAACTACCCTTAACTTAGCCTAAACTACCCTTAACTTACCCTAAACTACCCTTAAATTAGCCTAAAATACACTAAGCTCACATGCATAGCTTAGCTTAACCTAACTTGCCATAAATTAACATAACCCACACTACTCTAGACTAGCCTACCCTATTCTAGTTTATCCTAAGCTAAGATAGTATAGTTTGTCTAACTTATTTACCCTACTCTAAACTTGTATACACTATAACCTACAGTAATTTATCCTAATTTATTCTATCCTTCTTTGGCCTAAACTTTGACAAATTAGAGTAACCTATCGAACCATACCATACCCTACATAAGGCTAAGCTAGCCTAGCCTATATTTCCCTACCAGTCCCAACCCAACCAACTCTATGCTACCCTACCTAGGCCTAACGTAGCCCATCCTAACCCAACCTAGCCATACCCTACCCTAAACTAGTTTAACCTAGCTTGCCCTATATTTTATTAGGATATATAATATTATCTTAGCCTAAATTAACTTTAGTCTATCCTATCTTATCATGAATTACCCTAACCTACCTAAGCCTAACCTAACATAACCTAACTCTACCCTACCCTAAACTAGCATACCTTATCCTAGCCCAACCTAGTCTAACCTAACTTAACCTATCCCACCTTAAACTAACCTACCTTATCCTAGCTTACCCTAGCTTAACCTTGCCTACCCTAACCTAATAGAACTTAGCCTACCATAACCTAGCCTAATTTAATCTAGTGTAGCATAATCTAGCCAAGCCTAACCCTCTCCTATATTAATCTATTGTAGCTTCATCCTAGTTTAGTTTAGTATATCCTATCCTGACCCTAACTTCGCTTAGCCCGATGAATCCTAACCTAGTTTAACCTATAGTAACCTAACCTAAAATAGCCTACCCTATATTATTCTAGCCTAACTTACCCTAATCTATCATATCATAACCTATCTTAGAATACCTTAATATACTATAACCCAAGCTAACCTAAACTTACAAAATCTAGCCCAACCCAACCCAACGTAGGCTAACCAAACATATCGTGGCCTAGCTAACCTAGCTCAATACTAGCTTAGCATAGCCTAAAAAGCCTAACTTAGAAAAACATACCCTAAGCTTGCTTGTCTTAACCTACCCTATCTTATATTACCTTGGTATACACCATCCTAGCCTACTTAAACATAACATACATAAACATAACCTAATCAAACCTGGGCTAGGAAAATTTCTCCTAAGCTAGCTTAAGATAATCTCGCATACCTTAACTTAAACCTACATTATTTAACCTAACCTACCTAACCTAGGCTATCCTATCTTATCTTATCCTAAGCTATCCTACACTAGCCTAACCTAGCCTAACATTTGCTAGATTAACCCTACCCTTACCTAACCTAAGCTATGTTGGATTGGCCTAACATAGCATAACCTAGTATTCCCTAGCTTAACCTTACACTTACCTATCCTGACCTATCTTGGGTTGGCCTAACCTAGCTTAACATATCTTTCCCTACCCTACCCTAACCTACCCTAATCTAGCCTAACCTAACAGAGCTTAGACTAGCCTAGCCTTACCTGATCTAACTTATCCTAACCTAGCCTAACCTAACTAACCAAACATAGACTAACCTAACTAACCTAACCTAGCTTAACCTAGTGTAACCTATAAAACCCTATCTTAGCTTAACCTAGTTTACCATAGCCTACAAAACCTAATTTTCCCTAGCCTATACTAACCTACCCTACCCTACCATATCCTTGGCCTAGCCTAGCCCGACCTAGCTTAGCTTAACGTAACTTAGCCTAGCTCAACCTAATGCTAGTCCAAGCTAGCCTAGCCAAGCTTAGCCAACCCTAGAAAAACTAACTTAACTCTACCCTAAACCAACCTAGCCTAGGTTAGATTAGCCTACCTTAACTTATCCTACCCTATCTCCACTCTAACCTATCATATCGTGACCCTACTCTAACCTAGTCTACCCTAACCTTTCGTGAACCTACTCTAACCTAGTCTACCTTAACCTATCCTATCCTAGCTTCCCCTCCTTTCCTCTAAACTACCCTATCCTAGCCTATGGTAACCTACTCTAGCTTATCTTAACCTAGCATAACCTATCCTATGCTATCCTACTTTAACCTATCCTACCCTAGCCTACTCTTCCCTAACCGACATAGGCTAATCTAACCTAACCTACATAGATGTGACATAAACTATCTTACCCTATCATAACCTCAATTCTCAATCCCCAAGCCTCAATCCTATGTCTAAATCCCTAAGCCTAAGCCTAACCTCAATTCATTATCCTAAGCCTCAAAATATTTTAACCCAAGCACAAAGCCTAAATCCTATTCCCAAGCCTCACATGTTACTTCCATAAAATGAGAATAATTATTTGAGTAAATTTATAATCTAACAATATATAGTTTTATTCAAATCTATTTTAATATGGATTTATTGTGACCTCAATTCATTATCCTAAGCCTCAAAATATTTTAACCCAAGCACAAAGCCTAAATCCTATTCCCAAGCCTCACATGTTACTTCCATAAAATGAGAATAATTATTTGAGTAAATTTATGATCTAACAATATATAGTTTTATTCAAATCTATTTTAATATGGATTAAACAAAAACACATTCTTTATGTTATTTGAAGTAAAAATAGTATAATAGAAAATACAAAGCAATACAAATGAACTCACAATATCTAAACACAAATATAAGAAATATATATTATAAATATATCTCAAAAAAAAAATATTTATATGCATATAGAAAATATATTTATTTATAAATATTTATATTAAAAAATAATATAAATTACATAACAACATATTTTTCATATTAAAATTTGAATATAAACGATTGAACATATTCAAATACTGATGACTTTACTTTTAAATTTTTTATTTATATTTAAAAAATAAAGTAATTCATATACCATTACATATACAAAAGCAATCATTTCATATCCAAAAGACATATCATATCCAAGAGACAAAGGCTATCGATTTCTACTTTTCTATGGATTTTTCCATAATTAGACTATGATATTTGTAATGACTCTAATTTGCAATTTATAAATATTGGAAAAAGTACACCGTACAAAGACACATCTCATGTCTGTTAACCGTTAACATGTAATTTAATTTTCTAATATTTTTAGAAAATTGAATTTATTTACATAATTACAAAACCTGAGTTAGAAAAGAGGCCCTACATAAAGTATATAAAATAAAGCCTCTCAGGCGTTAACCATAACACACAAATGCACCAAGTGCGGATTGCGAATCGCAGCGGAGTCTCCATATCCAAAAGATACCATTATAGCTTGCATCTTTTAGACAGAAACAACCGATATTGAGGGCATATCAATGGAGTTCAGAGGCTAGTGATAAGTCTGAACGAAAGTCATGGAGACTAAGTTATCGAATTATACTTTTCTAATTTAAGCTAAGCAACTGCAAAAATAAAATTCTGTACGGACGAAGTTTAAACCTTTCATGTTTTCGGACGTCTCATTATTGTTCGAACGCCGTATTTAAGACTTTCTCATTCATTATTGTTCGAAAGCGTATTTAAGCGTATTGTTCCAAAGCGTATAGTTCAAAGAATATTGGATGGGAAGAAATGCAAATACTGGAATCCGCTGTTTTTTCCTTTTCCCACCGGCGTGTCAGGAGATAAATATGAAGATGTGAGTATATGAAGTCACTATTTTTGTTAAGCTCAATTTTGTTATCGGAAGTCACTCAAAGTTCGCCATTATTAGATTATGATATTTGTAATGATTATAATTTGTACGCAGTCCAAAGACGCATCTAATTATGATTGTGATATTTGTCATGATTATGATTATAATGATTAGATTATGATATTTGTAATGATTATGAATATTGAAAAAACTACGCCGTCCAAAGACACATCTAATGTCTGATAACCTCGTGTAATTTAATTTTATAAGATTTTTAGAAAATTAAATTAATTCAGAAAACATGAGTTCGAAAAAAAGCCTACATAAACTATATAAAATAAAGCCTGTAAGGCCTTAAGCATAACGCACAAATGCACAACGTGCAGATTGTGAATCGCAGCAGAGTCTCCATATCCCCGGCCACGTTTAGCTTGACCTATAGTTGGTGGAGCCCGATATCATTGGAATTTGAGAGGCTACTAAACCTGAGAGTCTAATAGACTGGAGGCGGGTTAAATTAGAAATAAAGAAGAAATTAATCATACACAATGGTTCGTTCTTGATATTTGATTTAAAAAATCCAAATCTGAATTTATAAAGTAGCGAGCTAAACCAATTTAAAAGAGGAATGAAATAATTGGGCGGGGGAGTTAACTCATTAAAGAATACAAGTGGGTTTAGATTAATAAAAAAATATTAAATTCCATAATCAAAGATAGCCCAGTTAAACTGCTCAAGAAGCAGATTAAACTGCTGAAAATCCAATGAAAAATTACTTAAATAAAGAGAGATAATATAGGTAGGCTAACTACTAAAAAGAGGGATTAAGTAAATGATGACGGAGTAAACTAATGAAAAAGATTATACAAGAAATTAAAAAACTAAACAAACTGGTTAAATCACTAACAAGGCAAGTTAAACTTCTTTTTCACTAAATATAAATTATTCAACATGGCCGATACCTGGAGCCATGGTCAGAGCAATGGAATAAAGAGAAACCATATTCAGAAAAGAGAAACCAGATCCATACATGCCTGTGGGTCGAATTTGTTTTGTGAAAGGGTTTCGAAGGGAAGGCTATACATGAGATTTGAAAGGGTTTCCAAGGGAAGGGTTTCGAATTCACATCTGAATAAAATAGAACCGAAATATTTGCAGTCATATTGACAAAATAGAGGGAAGGCTATACAGGAGATTTGAGATAAGCAAGAAGTCTATACAAAACAATCTAGGGCTTCTGAGAAGAGAAGGAATTAAAGGAAATAATAATAATAAATTTACAGAACAATCTGGCGATTCTAAGAAGGAAATAATAATAATAAAATGTACCGTGGGTAATGACAGCTCTGCTGCTCTTCCCTTGAAATGTTGGTTGATCCAGTTGCCTACAATTTTGTCCAACCTCGTCCCCTATCACACATCCAATCTCAAACTCGATCTATACTCGGACCACAGAGGCACACCAGACAGATCATAGAGGAGAAGGAGGAAGTTGAAACGTGGTAAGATTTGAGTATATATAACTTCTCCAACTACACTTCAACGGATAGATAGTTTCCTTCTTTTGCCTTCATCTTTCTGGTTATAGATGAGGCAAAATTCCTCTCAATGTTGACATGTGAAACAAATTTCCAAAGCTGAAGCAGTCTGTTAGAAGTTATCATGTTTTTCCAGGTTTGATTTTGAATTTTACGTTAAAGGCTATCATGCTTTTTCGCTTTTGATTTTCAATTTTAAGTTGAAGGCTATCATGACTTTTAGGTTTCGATTTCGAATTCAACGGATAGATAATGACGTTAAAGGCTATCATGCTTTTTCCGTTTTGATTTCATTTCTGCTTTTGACTCTCTCACGCTTTGGAACAAGAGATGAGACAAAATTACTCTCTCTTCAACTGACCTTCAACAAATGAAACAAATCCCCAAAGATTTACTTTATTCATGCATTCGAAGCATCTTCGGTTAGCGATTATCATGTTTTTAGCGTTTTGATTTCGAAATAATTATATTTTTTTATATTTTTGGCGGAGTAATCATATGATTTAGCATCATTTCATTTCATAATTTTGATTATCATGTTTTCTGAGTTTTTATTTTGAAATAAATATATTTTTTATTTTTTTTGCCGAGTAATGATATGATTTAGCATCATTTCAGTTCATAATTTTGTTTCACATTTTTATTTTGAGTATATACAATTGGAGGTATTTTTTTTTAAGAGTTTTTATTTAGAAATAAACATATTTTTTTATTGTTTTAGATTTTTTATTTTAAGTATATAGAATTGAAAAGTTTTTTTTTTAAGTTTTGATTTAGAAATATATATATATATATATATATATATATGACTAACAATATGATTTAGCACCATTTCATTTCATTTGATAAAAAAATTTTTATTTGCTTTTAATTTTTTATTCTGAATATATAGAATTGGAGGTTCTTTTAAGGTAATATTATAGAAGAGAATTTTCACATATTTAAAATTGGATTGATTTATGTTTTTACGTATTTATTGATTTGTATTTATTTTTCTTTTCTACATTTTCTCTTACATTATAATTGTTTAAAATATATTTATTATTTTGTTTGAAAGTATTTATGGTAGAATCTTATAACCACAAATAAATGTTTTGTTAGGAATATTCTAAATTCTTTGTTATATGAAAGAACTTTATTCTATCCAAAATATTAATATTTGTAATTAGAAGTTTGCAATATCTTTGATATGTGAGTTGTTAATGTATGTGCATATTTAAAATTATTTGATCATGTTAATGTTGTCCAACCATTGTTTAATATGCCACGATACCTATACTTTTTAATGAAATCACCATGAATAGAGGAGAGCATGTGATCTTGTTTTGAGTTCCACTTACTAAGAGAGTTGATTATCACCTTTGGTGAATTGCCGCCTGCTCTCTAGATAAGATTGTGAGATCAAGATGAAATCATTATAGGTAGGTCTAGCCACAACTCATTTTTCCTTTATCATTGAGATTGGATTGGGATGAACAACCCTTGTAATCTTGAGGATTAAAGGGATGCTACTTTTAGGATGGATTAGTTCATGACTCATCTCAATAAAAACATCAAGGTGGTTCTATAAATATTTGTCTCTATGTGCTTACATGGTTGAGAAATGTTATCAAGAATTTTAAGGCACTATGAGGTGGTTCTATAAATATTTGTCTCTATGTGCTCACATGATTGAGAAATGTTATCAAGAATTTTAAGGCACTATGAAAATAGTTGACATGAAAAGGTATAATGGAGATGGTTAATTTTATTTAATATAAAGATAAAATAACCTCAACCTTTATTGTGAGATCTATTTTTTTTTATTTATTTTGTTAATCCTTCCATGCCAATAATTACCTAGAGAAGGAATTATGTTTATCTACATCAAATTGACGTGAATTTTAATGGGTAGAATCACCTTGATCCTCAACGACTTAGCCATTGGTAGTAGAATATCAAGTAAACCATCGAATAATTTGATTGATCTAGTTTCCTCAAACCAACGAGGGTGCCAGTATTTCTCGCAAAGGATGTGAGCATCCCCTATTGAGCTCTATTATTATTTAAACCCACCCAAATGGGGATCTTCACTATAAATTCAGACAATAATAAAGTGTCTTTCCCTATTCACGAGCTCAATGATCCATGCCAAGCTTAATCAATTTTATGAAAGGAACATTCGAAGAGATCCAAGGGAAATGGTGAAGTTTTTTATGATGAGATGACTGAAGTGAACAAGTCTGCGTCATTCCTAAAAAAAGGTGAGCACCGACAGATGGTCGACTAAAATATACAGGTAGACTCCAGTAAATGGAACTCCTACACGATTTCACATATGAGTAAATGGACATGTTTCAGCCTCAACTTTTTTTAAGAACCTAAGGTCATCTACAGGTTTCAAGTGTTTATGAACGGAAAGGTGGTCAAGAGCTCAAAGGACCTACCATTGTTGATGAAATAAAGGATTCATAAAACTTATTGACAGTATTTATATATATATATTTTTTAAGAATATATTTTCATTATATTTGGAGGAAAATAGATAATCTAAAGAACATGATGGAATGAGTGCATGTTTTGTCACATTTAAGTGAAGAACTAGAACTAGTGCATTGTGAATTTTTGTTGTATTTAGATTTAAAATACAACTCTTGATCTCAATATGAATACTGGTATTCATTCAAAAACTGAGAAAACAATTCAATTTTTCAAAGGATCCATGTTGAAAAAAAGGAAAGGCCATATATCCATTATTTATGGATCTTCTATGATCTAATATTAGAGTAGGATTCAAATACTTGGAAAAGACAAGTAAGTATTTGAAAAACACAAATATGGTAAAAAATCATATCCAATACTGAAACAATGGATAAGCATTTTCTTTTCTTTAGACCTACAAAGAAGTAGAGGACCATCATTGATGAGGATATCTCATGAAGGATGTGACATAGAAGATTGTTGGTCAATTTCATTGATCAAATTGATGTACATTAATTATCAATCTATATTCCTTTTGGTTAAGAAAAACTCTAAGCTATCAAAAACACTTTGTTTGACAAGTTATTTCCAGAAAACCAAATCAAGAGTAAGATTGTGCTATGTTCTTTAACCATTGGTTTACACCATTTTTATTTAAATGTTAAGTGATCCACTTAACATACTCATTCACTTAATTAATTCATATAGCATTATTAAACATAAAGGAAATTGAAAGTGAAATTAACATTATCAAAATAAATGCCCGGATGGGGTTCCAAGTTGCAGAGCCACACGAGACAAGGCTGAGATGCACCATTAATAGATCCACCGGTGACTATCCCCTTAGGAATTAACCAAGCATGAATCAACATCCAGGCAATGAGCCCCTTCGCACAAGTGATTGGTACAGTGCACCAACGCACTCGAAAGAAAGCCTTAATGGAAATGGTGGTCATTGTTGTCCTCCTCCTTATCACCCGCCTTGATAGAATTGAGTGACATTCTCCCACCGCAGTGTCGAGTGCAGAGTTAATTTTAGCAGAGCACTAGTTTGAAAACCCACTGGAGCTCTGGAGGAGAGTCTTCCACCCGCAAGGAACCTTGGTCATCTCCAGGGTCTCCACTATGCCCAAAGCATGAGGTAATCCGCGTAGGGGTGCAATACACAGCTAAATATCGCTGCAAATTTGAGTAGGCATTAGCCATGGCGTCCTTGCGAAGGCGTAGGAAACCACGAACACCTCCAATGGCGTACATGGAAGAGATCACCCTGGAAGACGCCATGCAAATCTATCCTAATCTCCCTCTGTTCACAATCCCAGACAATTGGAATCCACCAACTAATTTTGGCACTAATGACAAGATACCGCCTTCGGGAAAACTGCTTGGTTCCAGTGCAAATCGCCCAGTAGAGAATTTTACCACCTGCTATGTTGAAGAAGAGACCCCGTCCTGCACAAAGGGAAGTAGAGACTCACCCCTTGATGCACCTATGAAACAGACTACCCATCTTTCCAACCGACCGACACATCACGACTGCACATCACATGCAAGTGAGGGAGCAACAGGGCCCATTCCCTCAGCCTCCGTTGTTGATGACCACTGGAACAACCAACACCCCTTCACCAATTAAGGGTACCTAGCTCTATTATTTGATATGCGGAGCCTGTTGGACGACCAAATCTTCCGCATCGCCCGAATCGACCATCGACTCGACATGTTGTTCGCTGCTCATTCCAGGACTCTCCCTAAATGAAAATTCCCTACATGCGCATTTCTAGTAGGACGGCGAAAGCATGGGGACGAGGACGAGCTGACCGGATAAGAGGTTCAATGATGTTCTTGGTTAGAATTTTTTTTCTCTTTCCGAACCAAGCTTTCGCCTAGTTAGATCTTAGCTATTTTGCAACTAGTTTTTTGGCATATAGTTTAAACTTAATGGCTAGACATCTTGGTTTCCTTCGGTAAGGATGGTACTCTTATAGTTTTGTTTGTTGGGAAACAAATGGCATAGGATGCCCAACATATAACACAGGTTCTATCCTTTTTTACTTAAAAAAAAAAAAACATTATCAAAATAAAGAAAATTGAAATTGCAACGTAAATTAAGCTCAACTAATCTTGTGGTTGTAGGAAGTCTAGTGACTTTTTAATTTCCTTAAAACTGTTATATTGAAAACATCACGATCACTCAAATAAAACGAACATGCATATGCTACCATAATTCCATGTGCACAGCTATTGTTCACATTGATAATTAAAATCATCAACAAATGTGAATAAAAGAAGAAGTAAAATGACTGTAAATAAAGAACACACATAATTTAAATGTAAATAATAAACACACATAATTCAAATCTATAATAAAAGAAGGAAATCAACTATGTGAATTGAAATAAGTGCAAGTCTAATTGCTCAAACAAATATATAAACTACAAATACGAACTATAACTACATAAACAAAATGAAATGAAATGCGCAGGGTATACAGCAGGAGAGAAGGGGCCCTAACTCTTCTATCACACTCTGCAATTGTTTACAATCAACTATGTCTTACAATGTTGGTGGCGATCATATTTATAATTACATGCGTCGAACCATAGAGGAAATTGTTAAAACCACATAATCAACCAAATAATATTACCTTGTTACAACCACATAATCACATAACTCATGTAGGAGTCTACCGGATTTCCTACAAAAATTTAGAAGTATAGTTGAACCACAAAAACTATTTAGGAAAATACAACATCGATCCTAAGTAATCATTGTAACATGGAAAATCATTTATTTTAATGATCACATGCCTCTAAGATCTTATAATAAAAAATGGATAATATGTAGTGATCTTAACGGTAAACAAATGAAAATGGAAAATAAATGGGGTGATAGTAAACTTAAATGATGATTGTAAACATGGAAAAACTGGATCTCAACATCCCCAAACTAAAGTCTTTACATGTTCTCATGCAACAAAGGTGTGAGCCAATGAATGTTATATGAATCATAATGTGTAGACTTAGTTTCTTTGTATGACATGATTATTTATTGCCCTCTTCCCCAAACTAAAGTCTTTACATGTTCTCATGCAACAAATGTGTGAGCGAATGAATGTTATATGAATCATAATGAAGTCTTTACATGTTCTCATGCAACAAAGGTGTGAGCGAATAATGAAGTCTTTACATGTTCTCATGCAACAAAGGTGTGAGCGAATGAATGTTATATGAATCATAATGTGTAGACTTAGTTTCTTTGTATGCCATGATTATTTATTGCCCTCTTCCCCAAACTAAAGTCTTTACATGTTCTCATGCAACAAATGTGTGAGTGAATGAATGTTATATGAATCATAATATGTAGAATTAGTTTCTTTGTATGACATGATTGTTTATTGCCTTCCTTTTTAAGAAGGCCTTTTGTTTAATATGCATATTTTTTTTTTCTTTGGTGAGGAAAGGAGGAACAAAGCTTACGGATCTATATCGTTTTTTTTGTTTTCATGATGGATACAAGACAAGGAAAATTGGAATAGTTCTTTTACTTTAACTCTACATACAATATAATTCTTACAATATAATCATGAGTGGAAAAGGTTTATCTTACCCTAGGGTTCGTTCAAAGTTTTAACGATTCTAAAGGAAAAAGAGAAATGGTGGATGGAAAAATTAATCAAGGGAAGTTAGGTGGAATGTAAAAGGGATAACTTAAATGTGAAGGGAACAAAGCTTCAAGAGTTCAATGTGCATGAATTTCAAGTAAGATGATTGTATAGGAATAAAGATTGTTTATCCAATTACCTTTGTGGGTACATGATGATTTGAGAGAGAGATACACTAAATAGTTGGCTGCATGAAAGAGGAATTTTTTGAAAGTTACTAAAGGGAATTGGAATACCAAAATGATAATTAGAAAGGAGTGAATGTGCTACTCGAAATTTGAAAATCACGGTTCGGTGTAGGAAATATTGTATATTCTTTGAATTTATGAAATAATGTTGCTAGTAACCAATTATGAACTCTCAAGAGGAGGAGTTGATCCCTTGATGAATGTAACACTACTACATATTGAAAAAATTTCGACAAGTACTCTTTGGTCACAAAATTGAAGATAAAGAGTTGAATTTTTCAATTTTTTTATAAATCCAGCCTGTGTTTGTTGTTCTTGAGACGAAACCAGTTGTACCAAATGTGAAGATAGTGGAATCCCGTAATAACCTTTGGTTATTGTTGCAATATGATCCAATGATGATCCAAGTCAATGTTTGTCGCAAGAGAAATGATCCAATGATGATCGTTACACTGTTCAAACACTCACTGAGTTAGTAGTTTCTTTTGTGTTTTATATTGTTGGCATATTACATTCTCAAATGTCTTGATAGGGGGTTTGAATCTCCTTTGAATAATGGACCCATATAGTATTTTGTAGTTCATCTCTATGTTGTTAGTTTAATACATCCACATATCAAACCTCTTCTCCAAGCATATGCCCAATTTTCTAGGTTTAACCTGTTTGATTAGTTTCATATTGTCCATTAGTTTGATTAGGTTTATCACTATCAATATGTATTCACACCATCCTCAACTTAGTGATAGATAACTCCATAAAATCATGGTGACATGTCTAGGAAATACAATACCCATTGTTCTTGATTTTTCATAATTAACTTAGCGCGATAAATGGAAAGATACATATGTGAAAATATCATCACAACTTCCAAAATCTTTTATTCCTCACATAATTAACCTAACTCAAACATCATGAGGAAATGTGATTATATTAAATAAAGCCAATTCTTGAGGTTACCTAAATACAACTCCTCTACAAGAAAATCCTAGTTTCCTTCCTTTCCAAATCTAGAATCCATTATTTCTTCATCTTCAAAAGTTATCACTCCTATCAACCTAAATAAATACCTATGTCATAATGTCAATCATACTAATTGTAAACGTTGTGATAGTATGAGAACAAAGTTGAAGAAAAAATATGAGGATGATAATGTTCCAATATATCCTCTAAAGAAGGTGATTCAGTAACTTCCAAGCAAAAGTTAATAAATTACAACAATCTATAACAATCTCTTATGGCTAGGAATATTGATGATATAACCAGATATATATTCTTTGAAGGAATCAAATGAAAAATAATGGAATATATATTTAATTTAGATGAAAAAGTAGATTTATTGCAACAAACTTAATATCAACTAACATAGCCAAACCTAAAGCTAAATTGGAAGATTGTTATCGAAGATTGTTTGATTTAATAAAAATGATGGAAGGTATCATTTTTTTTTATACATAAGTCTCTTGAATATTTTTTTAATTTTTTATGTTATACATAATATTTCTACTATATATTTTTCCTAATTTTGTCTTCTATACATAATATTTTTGCTATGCATAAGTCTTCTATACAACTAGTTTTGATAATAATTAAGTCATCAACATAAAATCCAGTCATTCACTTAATATACATAAATACTATGATCTAATTTACAACATTTGAATCTAGGTTAAATAAATAATTGGTTAATATTCTAGCTATACAAAGACTTCTTTAGTCTGCATACAAGACTACCATATTGTACATACTAAGGTGTTTTCTCCATATAGATATCCTTATTAATATCCCCATGTAAGAAAACACTCTTCAAATCCAATGTATCTCCTAACTACAACTTGGAACAAGATAAAGAAACACTTGGACAAAATTCATCTTGGCTATAGGAGAAAGGTATCTATGTAGTTGATTCCTCCCATTGAGAAAAAAAAAATTTCTATGAGAGAAGATTTATGTGTCTCAACAATGTCATTCAAAGTGAATTTATTTTCATAAAGTTATTTGCATTTCTCCACATTCTTTCCTTATGGTTAAAAAACCAATTCCCAAATATGATTCTTCAATCATTACATCTAATTTGTTATAAAACCAATTCCCAAATATGATTCTTCAATCATTACATCTAATTTGTTATGATAATTTGCATATATTTCAAGAGCACACTCCTCTATTAGTAACACCATTAGTACAACATTTCCTTGTTGTTTCTAACCTCGATTTTTCCTTGAATTATTCATATCACCTGCATCAACACCAACAACTTCAATAATGATTGATATGAGTGTGAGGTGTGAATTCTCAGAATCTAGGGAAACGTGCTGGATTGAGGGCGCATCATATGAAGAGTAAAAGGTGAATTAGCAAGGGAGAGGGGCGTATCTCTTGGGCAATGTACGTTCCGGTGTATCCAATGGAGGGAGGCGTGCAATAGACTGGGCGAATGGGAAGATAGACACAATAAGAAGAAGGTGACGACGTTCTTGCTAGTTGCTAGATATGGACAGAACACACCTTGCTTCTTCTGATCTACGTTGCCAACCCCAGGAAAACGAAGAGGACGCGTTGCTTATTCTTGTCTACATTGTCAACTAGAGAAAAACGTACAGGAAACCTTGTTTTATATGTTGAGCATAATAAAAACGATGCAGCACCATTTCCTTTGGTGCACCTTCACTCACTCAATCCTCACCTAACAACAAAACGCGAATTACAAGCTAATTCTCTCAGTCCTCTCAGCAAAAACGAAAATGCAAAAAAGATCATATAAGAAAAATGAATAATGGGGGATTCCAAAAACTTCATCATTGTATTAGAGGGTCTTTTCCCTTCTTAAACATTCAATATGATTTTCTACAATTGTTGCATGTTGCTTTTCTTCTGCAATTCTCTGCGCATTCAGATTCGCAAGAGAAGTTTCCCGCAGAGTTTTATGACACAACTAACTCTACTCTAAAATAGACATTGCCATTATTTACTTACACTGACAATGATTTATTACAATAATGACACAACTAACACTACTCTAAAATAGACATTGTCATTATTTACTTAGACTGGTGAATGATTTATTCCAATAATGGACTAACTGACACTACCCTGACAACTATTAGAGAACTAACATAGAAATACTTCTACTTTTCTCCTTGATTGTTGCAGACGACTTGTACTTTGTTGTGTGATCTCTAAGGAAGGTTTTCATCCTTCCTTATTGGTCTAATTTCTTCTTGTTTAGATCGAGAAGGGTCCCTTCTTCTGCCACCCATTGGGGGAACTGTCACTACATTGTCTCGAATGTTAGCCACTTGTCCTGTATATGGATTTTGGTATTGTTTTCCGACCAGATATGAAACACAATGGTGCTTTGCATGATCCGGTGTTACTGCCAAGGATGTTGCAACTCGAATGTGTTCCAATGATAAATTATGAACACCACTATGATCAACCTCTTGTTGTCAATGTTGATGTGTTGATTCTAACATAGTCAAAATGAAAGGGATTTTAATGTCCCCATTTTGGGACATCATTACATTATAGAGGGTTACAGATGGAGGTTATAGAGAGTACAGAGATGATTGAAAGGTATTTCCGGATACAACTTGCATCTCTCATCCCATTTCATCATTATGATCCATTCCACACATGTTTGATTTGGTTCCATTGCATTCACATGATTTCCATGATTTTGAGTATTTTGAGCTATAAGTTAATTAAATTCATTAAAGAGGTCATTTTGGGCACAATACTTGGAGGAACCTCTCAATGTAATAGCTCATTAGAATTGGGAGGAACATGGCTATAGGATAGGATGATGAGAAGTGATTTCCAGTGGACAGGGAAGCCACTAGGAGAGATACGGTGCTCTTCACACATAAAAAGGTTAATTAATTAATTAAAGTGATTTAATTAATTAATTAATTATTAAAACAAAGAAAAGTAACTTTGGAGAGACAAAGGGATGTAGGAAGTATAAATAAGAGGCAAGGACCTCTATTGATTCATTCATGTATGTTTTTCATTTTGATATATCACTTCTAGCTAGAGAACCCATACCTTGGGTGTTTTGAGGGTTTTGACTTAACAAACCTTAGAGAATGATTCAATCATGAAATATTCCACCTAGCTTGTCCCAAGCTTGGTCTCAGGGATGCAATACTTCCCCACACCATTCTGGTTCACATCTACTCAGTGTTGAAGGGTTCTACACCAGCCCCAGGCACATGAAGAGAAGGAGGGCACACCATTGGGGGTTTCAAGTAAGGGGGGCGCACAATCCATTGAGGTAAGTTAGTTTCAGGTGATTGACAGGGCTTCTAGAGATTCTAACACCTAGGTTTTCATTGCAGGGTCATGGCCATTAGATCTAGTGCATTCTAGTGGAGTTTTAGATGTCATTTGATTTATTGGATGCATGGGACGAATTGGAGGAGAGGAGCACACTTCAGAAAGTGATTTCAGCCATTTGGTAGATCAGATCTTCGTCATTTCGCTTGGCACTTCACCAGGGAGGTAACCAAGCCCCGATCTATCATTCTAGTGGTTTTGTCGAGCATTTGGATGCATCTAGGAGACAGGCTGAATTATCTATGGTTTCAGGCATCTAGGGGGGCACACCATTCCTTGGAGGAGAGTCAGATCCATGACTTTGAGAGGGATCTTGGAGATTTGAGCACCTGGGTTGTTCTTGACTTTACTCGATATATTATTTGGCATATTTATCAGAGTGATTGGACATCTTTGGCAACAGGGCCAAATTGTTGAGGCTATTCAGTGATCTAGTAGGGCGTGGCATCTTCCAGCTTGGGGGTTGATACTTCATATGGCCTAGATCTTTCTTGTATTGATATTCATGGTGTATTCAGCCTTTGGAGGCTTATATTATATTCTTGGAGCATTTTGTAGCAGATCCTACAATGTTATTGGATTCATCTGTTGAGCATTCCATATCAACATCTTCACTGTATCAGGTTCTTCTATGTATGAATAAAATCATATCTGAGGTGTTTTGGCTGGTCTATCATATTGTTGATATTTCATATGGTTGAAGTATGTTCCATTACAGTATATTCTTATTTATTCCTCCAACACATATATAAATTCATCATCATAAACCCTAAGGAATAAATCAAGAGGTCAACCTGCGAGTAAACACATACAAATAAGTAAATCAACAAAGTGTTTGACGAACTACCACAACTAGTAAAAGTTTAAAATTCATTCAAAATGTGACGTTCTTGGCATAATGGCTTGGAAAAATTACAGGGATAGTGATATTTAAGTGTGGCTTGGATGAGAGAATGGTAAGCAATAACTAGAGGGCGTTCAATAATGTCTCGGGTAATTGATTGAGATGCTAGAGAATTGGGTAATGATGCGTCATGAATGAGATCTATGGATGGAGAAATGGCTCGAGGAGGTGGGTGTCGTGAGGAAAAATGAGAGACGTTGGTAAATTTCAGGAGAAGAGGAAGTATTGTGGGAGGTATCATATTAGTGAGGTTTGTAGGTTGAACAAAGCAGGTCAAACAAAGAGAGACATTATTGGTATTGATAACATGGTGAGGGGATATTCTATCGGTTCAGGGTGGTGCTGAAGTGATAGAAGATGAAGTAAGTACATAGGTTCATCGATCCTATTGAAGATGGTATTGATGAGTCTTGGTGTTATACATCTCTTTTGGGTCTTGTTGGTAAGGAAGACCGAGAAGGAGATCGACACAATCTAATGGTGACAAGTCACAGATTACAGTGTCACGAAAAAAGACCAATCCCAAAAGTGACGATGCAACACCGATCAATAGTAATGTGAGGAAATCTCTTCTGTACCTAGCCAAGATGATATGGATTGGGGTGTGGGGTGGTGGGAAGTTTCATATGTTGGAACAATTCTTGTGATATTAGATTCTTTTGACTACCATTGTCCAGAATGAGAGTGGTAAGATCATTTTTAATTTGGCATTTGTGAGTGAATAGGGAATGTTATGGAGATTTGGTTCTAGTGTAGTCATGAGAATGAGGGATGGGTCAACCTCGGTGAGGTTGGTGAGATAGATGATTTCTGGTTCCTCGAGAAACTCAGTGGGTGTGGCCTCTACAAACAAGGTTTGATGGGGGTGGCTATTTTTAATGGCTCGATAGTGGGTTGAGTTATGGGAGTTGGTATTGTGAAAATTACACCAAAGTTCCTTTTTGGTCTCCGGCGAGGAGTAAGGATAAGGTGGAGAATGAGAAGGGGATGGGCTATCATCCTGGTGTTGATTTGGCAGATATGAAATGTGAGGATCCACCTTTCTTTCTATGGATAAGGCCCATAAGAAAGCCTTGTCCAAATAAGTGTTTTCAAAAAGATATACCCCATGTCAAAGAGGTAACAATAAACCAAAATTGAACTTAATTATTAATACCCCATCTGGTTCTCTAATATGGAGTTGGATGTGTATCTTGAAGAATATTTATATGTAGCCTTTCACCGACTGATTGGTAATTTCCCAAAGTTGTAACTACCTTGCAAGCAAATTATGAAGGTAGCCTAGAGGGTAGAAGCATTCTCTCAAGGCTTGACATAACATATCCCATGAAGTAATGTGGTCATTTGTCGGGGACAGAGTGTCGATCTCAACGATCAATTCAATGATGGTAAAGTGTGTGTCCCACCAAGTTTAGGATATTCCCTCGATGTGGAGACTGGATATTTGTAATTGGGTAGCCTCCTCCATCTCAGGTGTGATTTTGAAATATGTGTAGAGACTGTGGATCGAGGGATCCACGGTCTTGTCGTTCATATGACCGGCAAACTTGGGTAATTGAAAATGGGTTTCTAGATACAGGCTTGTTGGAGGTCTTAGTTTTTGAAGACGAATCAATTCCTGAAGATATGGATCCAAATCAACCACTGGGATTCATGTGTCTGCATTAGAGTCCCCATTGGAGGCTTCGTGTCAAGGCAACATTGGTAGTAGTCTGGAGTAGACCCTGAGGAGGGTGTGAAAAAAACTCGATGAAGGGTGAAAGGAATGTTCTCAGCATAAACGTGCTACTAAATGGAAGATCCAAAAAAATAAAGACTGTTTGGACTGGAGGAAGTCCTAGTCCCAATGACAGAACATGCTCTCATAACAATTGATCTAAATGTGAGGGGAAAATTCCCAAAATATAGGAAAACGTGTTGGATGGAGGGTGAATCACAGGAAGAGTGAAAGGTAAATTAGCAAGGGAGAGGGGTGTATCTCTTGGGCAATGCACGTTCTGGTGTATCTAATGGAGGGATTCACAAAGTATACTAGGCGAATGGGAAGATAGAGATAGTAAGAAAAATGGGACATTATTCTTTCTAGAGATGGAAATAACATGCCTTTCTGCCTCTCATCTACGTTGTCAACCCTAGGAAAACAAAGAGGACGCATTGTTTTATTTTTTGAGCATAATAAAAATGATGCAACACCAGTTCCTTCTTCCTTCACTCTCTCAATCCTCACTTAAAAACAAAATGTGAGTTACAAGATGATTCTCTGACTCCTCTCAGCAAAAACAAAAATTCAAAAAAGATCACACAAGAAAAATGAATAATGCATGATTCCCAAAACTTCATCATTATATTAGAGGGTATTTTCCCTTCTTAAACATTCAATACGATTTTCTACAATTGTTACATGTCACTTTTCTTCTGCAATCCTCTACGCATTTGGATTCGCAAGAGAATTTTCCCTCAAACTTTTATGACACAACTAACTCTACTCTAAAATAGAAATTCCCATTATTTACTTTCACTAGAAAATGATTTATTACAATAATAGACTCACTGACACTATGATGAAAACTATTAAAGAACTAACATAGAAATACTTCTACTTTTATCCTTGCTTGTTGCGGGCGACTTGTACTTTGTTGTGTGCTCTCTAAGGAAGGTTTTTTTCCTTCCTTATTGGTCCAAATAATCTTAGTTACACACTTGGGATAATGAATATATCTTGTAGAAGGCATCTCTACAATACATACATCATAAAAAAACCTAACCACATTGTTAGTTTATTGAACATTATAAATTCAACTTGGAATTGATTCTAGAGTGGAAATATAACTAGATATCAATGGAAACTCCTTTCTCAATTTAGAATGCGGGCTAGTAATTCCATAGTTTAGACAAGTCGATCCAAATATAAGGCTATTCAATTCTTAAGTCTACAATTCTTTGACTAAATCACTTACAATAATTGTAAAATAAGATGTTAGTAGGGAATAACTTGAAGTATTCTCATCAAAGATAAGATATTATCAACAGATAACTTCTTGTTTGATTAGATCAAACAATCCATAGGATTTTGAATCTTGAGAATACCTTACAATGATGCATGAATGACTCATGGGGTCCAAATAATTTTTATTTCCGAATTCAAATATGATCCTAAGACACACATTTAAATGNTTTTTTTCCTTCCTTATTGGTCCAAATAATCTTAGTTACACACTTGGGATAATGAATATATCTTGTAGAAGGCATCTCTACAATACATACATCATAAAAAAACCTAACCACATTGTTAGTTTATTGAACATTATAAATTCAACTTGGAATTGATTCTAGAGTGGAAATATAACTAGATATCAATGGAAACTCCTTTCTCAATTTAGAATGCGGGCTAGTAATTCCATAGTTTAGACAAGTCGATCCAAATATAAGGCTATTCAATTCTTAAGTCTACAATTCTTTGACTAAATCACTTACAATAATTGTAAAATAAGATGTTAGTAGGGAATAACTTGAAGTATTCTCATCAAAGATAAGATATTATCAACAGATAACTTCTTGTTTGATTAGATCAAACAATCCATAGGATTTTGAATCTTGAGAATACCTTACAATGATGCATGAATGACTCATGGGGTCCAAATAATTTTTATTTCCGAATTCAAATATGATCCTAAGACACACATTTAAATGTTCTTATATGTCTATCTGGTGGTTTTGTTCCACTCTATTTCTCAAGAGGAGTAACATCCCATGATGGTCTAGTCAGAACTAGTGGAATTCCCTTTAGTGATGTAATGAGGGTGATAAAAAAAGGATCCATACAAGGATAAGAATAACTCAGAGCTCACAGAGGTGGATTAGAACACTTAGAATGGCTTCAGCAGATAGAGAAAGGGAAAACATTCAAAGTTCCCAAAACTCAGTTAAATCGACATGATCATGAAGATCGCGCTGCAATATTTCTAATGGTGCCAATGGCTCGTCAAACGAACTTATGGTTAGAAATATATTCGTAGTCAAAGATGCGGTCAACCAGGACCAGTTAGCATAGGATACAACAACGTCCATACTGTTGACGTTAGCATGACATCAAGAACTGACATGTCAAGGTGACATCATCATATTGATGATGACATCATCATACCACATGGAAACACCATAGAATTCCATGTGTCACCCACCAGTGGATATTTCAGGGGTCCATATTGACAGTAGGAAAGTGCCATGTGGCACCCCTAGGAGATGACATGTGGCACCACCCAGGAAGCACCACATGTTAGTACAACGGTGATAGGGTGAGACTCATCATCATCTGAGAAGGTGAATTAGTAGGAACCATGTGGCCCAATTAGAGGGCGAGAGAATGCCCAATGTTAGCCTGTGAATAAATTTTGTTTAAAAAAAAGAATTGGCGGGTCCACCAAATCTAGAAGACCACACCAAATCTATGTAATTGTTGGCAACATTAATAAGTGGACCGCTAAACTTAGCGATGATTTTAACCGTGGCTAAACATATCATAACCACTAGCAAAAATGGAGTCCGATGGGTTTGACCCTGGAACCTCCACCAGGAACAAAGGCTTTAAAACTCTACTCTAACCAACACGCCAAGGGGTGTACCTTAGCATATCCTCCCAACTCAATATTTAAAAATGCACTTCAACCAAAGCCCTGGGAAAAAAGGGCACACGACTGTACTGTACAATCCGATATGGATTCGAGGTGGATGTTGACATTATAGTTTGTGCAGAGGGCACGTAAACTGAGATAGAATTTCCTTTAGGCCTGGGAGTCCCAGAGTCGGATCGGAGCATGGAAACATTTATTTTTGGGTAAGTCGATGCCAAGAATCCAATGGTGATTTTTTTTTTTAATCTGGGAATTATTTATGCAACTTGATTTCAGAATGAGATATATTCATGTATTTTCCATATTCTCTTGTTGAGTTAATAAAAGAGCCTACCCATTTGAGAGAAGGACCTGGAGATGTAGTCCACTAGGGAAAAACTCCTTTATCAAGTTTTTTTGTTCCAATCTGATGCTTATGTCTCTTCATTTCTAAATTTCCCTTCTTTAATGGTGCACTTTAATTTATGATCATTTAATACAATTCTTTATAAGTCACGATGAAAAGATTCTAGATTATGTTGGTATGAGAGAAGTCATATTTGACTTGAATTATTGAGTGTGAATGCTTACTAGGGCTTAGCATAAGCAGGGTGAAGGAACTCCAAAGACTTTCAATCCCAAAGTTGGTCATGAATCCAGAAGGAAGAAAATTGTAGAAGAGGACAAGAGTGAAGAACATGAGAACAAATTTCACATGGTCTTTTATCGCATGTCAGAAATGGTTTAGTGAATGTATGGATATTAAGAGAAGAGGATGAAGAATAAAAGGAAGAAAAAGGAAGCACATGGAGATGATGATTCTTTGGTAAACCAAGGGGATGGAGGATATCCTCCTAAGCCTCCATCTTCACCTTCGAGTTATAGTTCTTATTTCTCTGATCATTCTCATCATTCTCATCCTTCTAACCATAAGGCCTCTTTTAAGAAACCATTATTAAATCTTGATGTAAAACTTGCTTTACCTATGTTTAATGGATATGCTAGTCCTGAAAAGTTAGATAATTGGATCCAAAAGGTTGAAGTGTATTTTTGTGTCCAGCATATTGATGAAGAGGAAGTTAAAGTTCAACTAACTTCTCTTTGGTTAGAAGGAATTTCTCGCGTATGGTGGGAGAGAAATCTTCAGGATGGAAGTAAGTGTGGTAAGCTTCTTTCCTCATGGTCGAAGTTTAAATTAGCGACCAGGAAGCAATTTTATCCATTAGGGTATTTACATAAATCAATGTTGGAATAGAAATCCTTAAGGAAACGTAAAGGACAAATTGTACAAAGTTTCACAGAAGAATTTAGGAACAAATATCTTGCATTGAACATTCCTTTAGATTATTATGAGACTTTAATGAAGTATATTGATGCATTTCACAATATATTCAACATAGTTTTCTCTTGTTTAACCCCACTAGTCTTGATGAAGTTTGTGTGGAAGCCAATCACCTAGTGAACAGGGGGAAACATGTTCAAGAATATCCCACAAAGAAACATTTCAATTTCCCACAAAATAATTTTAATAAGTTTAAAAGGAAGGACAAGAAGACCACTGTAGTGATGGGAGAAGGAGGAAAACAATCTTGCACTCATTGCAAGAAGAGCGATCACGATTAAGAACATTGTTGGGAATTTCATCCAAAAAAGACACCGAAATAGTTCGGTGGAAAGGGGAAGACAAAGCCCATTGCTAGAGTAAAGTGATATCTTGGTTCTCATTCAGGAGATGAAGTAAATATCATAGCAGTTGGAGTACAAGGTAAATATTCTCTTCATGATATTTCTAGTTCCAATGATGAATCTCATTTTGATGAACGAAAGAGGAATGAGTTATTTCACATAAGAGTTGTATCTAAGCATACTAAGATAGATACACTATTTGATATGGATTCCCAGGTAATCTTAATATCTGAAGCACTTGTCAAGAAAATGGGTCTTGAAACGAAACCACATCTGAAACCTTATCCTCTTGGTTGGGTATGCGACAAAGAAAAACTTATTGTCACGAAATAATGTAGGATAATATTTGATATTGTTCAAAATTGATTGATGAAGTTGATTAAGATGTTGTATCACTTTATATATGTGGCATAGTGTTGGAAAGTCCTTATCTTTATGATAGAAAAGTAGTCTTATTTTGACATGAGAAAAAATACCACCTTACTAAAGAAGGAGTGGAATATATTGTTAGAGCTCATAGAATGAGGGTAAATACGACACTTGTTAGTGCAGGGTAAATGAAAAGACTCATAAACACTAATAAGAGATATGTACTCATGGTTGTTAGAGAGAAATATGTCAAGACATACAACGCTTTACAAGGGTGTGATCCATCTCATAAAAAGGAATTAATTGATAT